>JAODAL010025970.1:0-57621 GCA_025379985.1 Phyllomedusa bahiana
TTTTTTTCAAATTTTAAAACCGAAAACGCTAAAAAAAACGGCTGCAAATCCTTGCCGGGGGACAAGTCCTAAGGGCACGTCCCCACGGCACGGGTTTTCGGACGGTTTTTTCAGCCGGTTTGTGGTTTTTCAGACCGCCTGACAAACCGGCCGAAAATGAGCACAATTGTGCTCTATGGAAAACCCGTGCAGCAGTCCCCACCGCACGGGTTTTCCGCCCGGCGGTTTTGTCACCGGCGGAAGATGTGCTTCTCAATGGGAGCGGGGAGAACTCTTCTCCGCTCATCACGGAGAAAAGCCATCCCCCCCGCGGCCGTGGGGACGGGCGCAAAACAGGACAAATACCGTCCGGCAAACCGGCCGGTATTTGTCCTGTGCCGTGTGAAAGCGCCCTAAGGGTGCTTTCACACCTTTATTACCATCAAGCTTTTTTCAGTGGGCACATGGCCTCTGAAAGGGGTTGTCTCACTACAAGGATTGCTGCTTTTTATGTTAAAGAGCTTGAAAAATCAAGTCACTTTACAATATGTGTCCATTAACAGTGTCCTACCTATTCCTAGATATCCCCTTTTGTATGGTCTGCATCAGCTCCTCAGGTCGCTATAGCTACAGACCTGTTTGATCTCTCCTGATAGGCTGCCAGTATGCTGGTTGCTATAGAAAACAGACCAGTCACTACAGGCCTTTAGAAGCCAGAAAACACGCCCCTGAATTCAAAACTGAAACCGAGAAAACAGGACTAAGGTGTGATGAATCGATGTAGTGAGACAACCCCTTTAAGGATACTCATACACTGTACCGGGATATACAGCTGTGTGAGAGGGACATGGTCAATATGGATTGTCAACATATAACACATGTAGATTTTGTTATGGATTTCAGAACACTCCGCAATAGAAATGGGGTCCTCATACACTATTACAAAATACACAGCTGTGTGAGCAGGACATGATTAATATGGGTTGTCAATATATCACAAATCTCAGACCACTCCACATCAGAGGCGGGCACTTGGCCTTTGAAGAGAGAGCATACAATATAGCGGGACATACAGCTGTGCCAGCAGAACCCATTGGGTTTTCATCTTCTGGATGTTGCATTTACTGAAAACAACAACCGATCCTGAATATGTCAGGGAATCAGAACACATAGTATGAAAAAGTTGCTAAACTTCTCCTTACGCAACAATGAAAGGGGTTCCTCACCACGCTGCTTCCTTGAGCCACAAGCCGTTTTAGATTCATACTTCCTGACTCCTCCTGGTCAGACTGTGGGTGGTTCTGTAGCAGTGATTCGCATATCAGCTCAGCATTCCCAGCTCTTCTATTTGCACTGACATGAGAGCAGGAGACTTTATTTTATGAGCTCTGAAGCTCTTTGCTCTAAAGTAAACTAATTAGTCTCCTTTGTTTGTTGGAGATAACACACTGTTCTCAAGCTGCCAGCGACCAGTGGTGACGTCACTGCCTCCTCTCAGTAAGACAGACCAGAGAGAGAAGGGGAGTGCAGGATGGTAACCAGAGAAACCTGTGTGGACTCAGATACAATATATTTTATCTCCTGAACAGGGCAATATCAAAAGAACAGTGTATGTAGAAAAAAAAGTATTGATTTACCATTCCCTACATGTTGAAAGTTAATTGTTAAAGTGAGATAAGATAAGACAGACCAGAGAGAGAAGGGGAGAGCAGGAAGGTAACCAAAGGAACCTGTATACACTCAGAGCAGATAAAATCTCTCGTATCTCCTGAACAGGGCAATATCAAAAGAACAGTGAATATAGAAAAAAAAAAGTATTGATTTACCATTTCCTACATGTTAATCATTAAAGGGGATGTATTGCTTCTTTAGTTCGGCTGATTCATACTGCTCTCAGCGTCTCAACTCTAGAAATGCAGGGGAGTTTCTTTCCCTCCCAGCTGGATGACATCATCCCCCCTTCACTGTTCATGCTGGCTTCCAAGACTCCCCCCCCCACCCTCTCTGAGTCCACATATCACTGTGTCTCTCCCTATCAGTCTTATTTTGTAAGAGCTGTATACATACCACAGGCTGCAATCTAGACTGAGCACTGATCTCCTCTCCTCTCACAGCTGGAGATTTGTTACAGTTGAACCCCGCGTTCTCCGAACGGCACAAATCTCCCTTCTATGCAGGAGAGGCAGGGATCGATGCACAATTGTGCCGTTTCCTGATTGTAGAAGTCCTGCACTGTTATTCTGTTACTTCTGGCTGTGCAGAGTGAAAATGCGCTGGTCCCTTACTTTGAGTGAAAGGCAGGAATGCAAGCTCCGTGAATACAGCTGATCGGGGGCCAAACAGAATGTAAATGAGCTCTCAGCTAGTGAAATGCAAGGAGGGGGGATCCGACCAGCACTGGAGATCAGTGTAAACAGAAACAGAAGATAAGGAAAACTGTGATAACAAGACAGCTTTGCTAAAGACATCTAATTGCAAAGTTACTTGTTTTCACTGTCCCCTTATTCTGAAGACCATTTAATGAAATGATACAACACCTTTAAAGTGAGATAACCCCTTTAAGTTAAATTTAAGGTGGAACAATGTCCAAAGTAAAATAAAACTTGCCCTTTACCACTTCCCAGCTTTCATGTCAGTGCCATGGCGCCCCATCCAAATTGCCAGTAATCCGGAGAAATAATCCATATTCACACTGTGCAGTGACCGCGCCATGATAAACAGGGTTTCATTTTAACTATAAAGTTTTAACCTTATTAAAATACCAGAGCGTGGCTGTATGAATTCCTGGAGGTATTAGGTGTCTAAGCCTTGTTTTGTTAGCAAAGAAACAGTCACTACCCAGATAAACCTGACACCCCTATGAGCCGCCTGAAAGCCTCCCCGGCCCACGAGTCCAGCTCACTGTCTGCACGCCTCTCCATATACTGGCAATGACAATGCAGCTAATGACCACAGAGACGCTGAGGAGCAATTATCCCCGCCTACTTACACCAGAAACATAGGACCGCTGGGTAATTACTCTCCTTGTCCACTGTATGATATATGGACACCACTTGTCTAGTTCAGCAGCGAGGCATCTGTATACAGCTTCTGTGGACATTGTGAAATCCTCTAATAATAGACAGTGATGGGGCACACGAATATATAAAATCTTCTCATCTTTGTAGAAAAAACCTTTAAATTGTTCTCTTGTGCAGGGTTTGACATTTTGTGCCCCCCAAGCTATATATCCACTGGAAAGGATTCCTGGGCGTCTTACACTCAGGACCAACCCAACAACTCAGATCGTACTCAGAGAGTGGTGGTAAATGACTCCTACTCTGAGTGGTCCCCGGTTGTGAGTGGTGTGCCGCAGGGCTCAGTATTGGGTCCTCTCTTATTTAATGTATTTATTAATGATATAGAGGAGGGGATCAATAGCACGGTTTCGATTTTTGCAGATGACACCAAGCTATGCAGGGTAGTGCAATCTATGGAAGATGCTCATAAATTGCAAGCAGACCTGGACACACTGAGTGTTTGGGCATCCACTTGGCAAATGGGGTTCAATGTGGATAAATGTAAGGTTCTGCATCTGGGTAGAAAAAATCTACAGGCATCATATGTCCTAGGGGAGAAAAAACTGGGAGAATCGCTGTTGAGAAAGATCTAGGCGTCTTTGTAGATCATAGACTACAGAACAGCATGCAGTGTCAATCAGCTGCCTCTAAGGCAAGTAAGATATTGCCGTGTATTAAAAGAGGCATGGACTCGCGGGACAAGGATGTAATTCTACCGCTGTACAAAGCATTGGTGCGTCCTCACTTAGAATATGCTGTTCAGTTCTGGACCCCAGTTTATAGAAGAGATATAATGGAGCTAGAGAGAGTGCAAAGACGAGCAACCAAACTTATAAGGGGAATGGAGCATCTTAGTTATGAGGAGAGGTTAGTAGAATTGAACTTATTCAGTCTTGAGAAAAGACGGCTTCGGGGGGAACATGATTAATTTATATAAATGTATAAATGGTTCCTACAAAAAGTATGAGGAAAAATTATTTCATGTAAAGCCCCCTCAAAAGACAAAGGGACATTCCCTTCGGCTAGGAAAGAAAGGATTCAATCTCCAGAGGAAAAGGGCGTTCTTCACTATAAGAACTGTAAATCTGTGGAATAGCCGCCTGAGGAGCTGGTCACAGCAGGAACTGTAGAGAGTTTCAAGAAAGGCTTAGATACCTACCTGAAAGTAAAGAATATTAATGCGTACGTAGCCATGTAAAATTCTAGATCCTGGCTGGTGGCGGCTCTGGGGTCAGAGCTGGGGTCTACCCTGGAGCAGATTGGTTCTTGCCTTGTGGGTTTCAGGGCATTAACCAGTGGGGAGGCTGTGCTTAATGTCCTTGTCTCCCTCCCTTCAACCACATTTACCCCACCCTTGGTTGAACTTGATGGACACGTGTCTTTTTTCAACCATGCTAACTATGTAACTCCTCATTTCCTCCAGTCACTCACCTTCACAATCTATAAACCTCTCCATGTATCCTTCCTGACCTAAACTGCTGATCCTTTCTATGCAATGATATCCTGGGTTTCCTACTGACCAGCAATTTCTCCTCAAGATGCCAACCTTCATGAGCCTTCTAACCACTACCCCACCTGAGCTCTTAGCTTCCAAGCTTGCAATATCTTCCCAGATGTTCTATTTATCAGTGCAGCAACCTCTTCTTAGGTTTAATACCCTCATAATTTACCCACCTTGTTCTCTAGCTGTCCTCTGACCTTCTTCAACTACCCAGCAAGGTCTGTGCAGGCCACGATTAAGCATCCAATGCCATCCTGGGTGGCCAGCTCAACAGGGCAACTCAGCAACTTCTCCTTCAGCTTCTTACCTTCCTAACCTACCAGCTACTTTTCCATCAAATCTTCCACACTTCAGCAAGCTACTTATGTTAAAGAGGTTTTCTCACTACAAAGATTAGCTTTCACCATGTAAGGACTAGTAATTGAATATTTTTTAAATACATTGCTCTTTTGATTTTACTTTACTCAGGAGAGAAGATAGATTTCATCTGCTCTGAGTGCACACAGGTTTCTATGGTTATCTGACCATAACTCTGCTATCTGATTCGAGTAGAGTGACATCACTATGGACGGAAGGAGCTTACTCCCCCACTCCAGAGAAAACTTATTATCTCTAACAAGCTTAGCTTCTGATTTACAGGTAAGCAATTGTTTTCACTCCTCAGAAAATTTGTAGCTTTGTTTACTGAAGGTTAAATCTCCACCTGGCCTAATACCTTCTGCACCTTCTTCTCTGCAGGCCATTTTACATCTCTGCCATTCTGGGCTCCTACCTTATTGATCATCCCAAAAATATTTCCTCAAGTTTCTTATCATCCTGTCCTAATCAACTTCATCTCCACCAAACCTGTCCCTGTCCTAAGCTGACTTACCACCTCTGCAGCCTACTCAACTTTCTGACTTTGATGATGAACTGTGGAATCTACAAAGATTGTGCTGTTGAAATCAGAATTGTCTGAGGTTTTTTTCCCCAAAGTACACGCTTAAAGGCATGGGGAGTTAGAGCATGTCCCCACGGCACGGGTTTTTCAGCCGGTTTGCGGTTTTGCAGACCGCCTGAAAAACCGGCCGAAAATGAGCACAATGGTGCTCTATGGAAAACCGTGCAGCAATGCCCACTGCACGGGTTTTCCGTCCGGCGGTTTTTCCGCCCGCGGTTCGGCCACAAAACATTGTGCTTGCACAATCTTCCGTCCGGTTTCCGGATGGAATCTGTGCAAGCCAATGTGAAGGGGGAGGGCTCATCGCGGAGAAAAGCTGCCCCCCCCCTCCCCTCACCGGCTGTTGGGGCGGCCGCAAACAGGACAAATACCGGCAGGCAAACCAACCGGTGTTTGTCCTGTGCCGTGAGAACGCACCCTTAGTGTCGATTTTCAGATTTGGTTGTACAGATTGTTTGCAGTCAGAAAGAGTCTAATTCATGCCTATTGGTTCTAGACACAGATCTGCAATAAAATCCACATACAAATGTTTTGGGCGTGTATTGCTTGAGGATTTTAGCCATTCTACTGACATCAATAGTAAATTTTCATGAGTTTTCTGTGTGGAATACAACCAAAAATTCATATCCTACAGCTCTCCTGTTGCTAAGCAATACCATATATGTATCTATTCTACACTTAACATTGAAGGTGAAAAATTATTCCAGAATAATTCTTAATAAATAATGAGAAATGGAAAGTTGGAATTTCCCTTAAATAAGACCTACCCTGTTTCCCTGAAAATAAGACACCACCGAAAATAAGACATAGTGCATTTTTTTTTTGCAATTCAGAGTCTGGCTGCTTATGCTGATGTTTGTGATGAAATCACTACAGTATATTAATACATGTTGATGTTTTGTTCAACAATAAATGTGAATTATTGTTCAAATAAAGAAAAAACATCCCCTAAAAATAAGTCTTAGCTCGTCTTTAGGAGCAAAAACTAATATAAGACACTGTCTTATTTTCGGGGAAACAGGGTATGACATCTCCTGACCTGTCTGGTTTAGCAAATCCTTGTGTTCCCTGTGAAATTCTGGAGCCTCTTCTCATATCTCTGTGTTGTGCTTTTCCACTGTTATTCCTACTAGAACTGTATGACTGAATCAGTCAACTGGAAGTTCCTATTTAAGTTTTCAAAGTGGTGTGTCCTTGAACACACTGATTGATTGGATAATGTCAGACCGTGCAGGGACATGCCCCCAATCGGTAACACCCATCTGACAGGTTGGCCATGAATTTCTAGGAGGGATAGCGGAGGAACCACACAACCTAGAGATCTAGGGAAAGATGCTTCAGGATTGTAAATTCATGGGGACCACCAGTATTTACTAAAACAGACATGTAAGGAACACAGGCCCCGAGTCCTCCTAACCCTTTGTTATGTGGTATATTTACAACATGGCCTGGGCTCAGCAAGTGACTTGCTCCACGAGCCTTTACCGACATCGTAGGTAAGGACTGTTAGAGCGGAGACCTGCAGTCTAGGATCTGAGATAACCCTGATCTCAGCCTTACGTAGGATAGATGACTGGGCAATGCAGTGGGGAATAGAACTGGTCCCTTACCCCTTAGATGCCGCTGACACATTTACTTTAGCAGCATCTAGGGGGTAAGGGAACGGTGCTGTGCACCATTACTTTGTGCAATCCTCCATCCTGCGATGAGATTGTTTCTCATAGCGCTAGGCAGAGTGTACCCTGTTCTGTAATTTATTACTATTGTGAAACAGTGTACAAGCAACTGTGCCCTGTGGTGGTCATGTGCCCTATGGGGAATAAAAGATTCATTAACAAAAATAATAATAATTAAAAGTTCAAAACACTCCCTTTTGCCTTTTTACAAATAAAATAATAAATTAAAAAAACAAATCTTAAACCCCCTAAAACTCACTTTCACCCTTTACTCGGGTTTTTAATTTGGGAAAAATTTTATTAATTTTTTTTACAAAGGGAAAATTTTTTGAAAAAAAAGTTTGTTTTCCTTTTTTAAGTAGTAGAACATAATAAAAACATTTTTAAAAAAATGTAATAGCGCCACCAAAATCATACCCACTTACAGAATACAGACAACATGTCACTTGGTTCGCACCTTAACCAGATGTTTACTGCCTCTTGATTATAAGGGCATGTCCCCACGGCACGGTTTTGCAACCATCTGAAAAAAACCGGGCCCGCAAAAAAGCACAAAAGGGGGCCCCCATTTGGAAAAAACCCCCCAAATTTTGGGTTTTTTCCCACCGCGGGGGGTGCGCCCAAAAAAATTCAACATGCACATTTTTTTTTTCCGTCCGGTTTTTGGAAGAAAAAGTGAATGGGAAGGGGGGGGGGTTTTTTTCTCCGCTTCTGCGAAGGGAAAAACCCCCCCCCCCCGGCCGTGTGGAAAGGACCACAAAGGGAAAATACCGGTCGGATAAAAAGACCGGGGATTTGTCCATTGGGCCCAGTAAATAGCCCTTTAAAAGTCCAGGAGTTTCAACAGTTTTTAAAGGTTTTGTTCACACGTTAATTTTTAGGGGGTAATTGCGCCGCGTATTTTGTGAGTATTGCGCTTTAAAACGTGCGAAAAGCGCCCCCCCAATTTGAGTTTAAACCCCTAGTCCCCATAGAGTACTATGGATTAGCCTCGTCCCCCCCCCACCCATACAATACCCATTGGGGGGTTAAAATGGGAAAGTTAATTGTTCCGGCTGCGATACGGGGCCCCCAATAATAATGTAATGGGGCTGGTGGGCTGCCAGCCCCCCCTGTGCTTTGGGAATAAGCGCTGATCAGCGCGACTCCCAAAACACCCGGCGTGTTGCGGTGCATACTGTACGCACCGCAATTGCGCCGTGTGAACATACTGTAACTCTGCACGGATATTCTTATTTGGATGCTGATTTTTCAGCGCCCTGAATGGCGTCAAAACCGCACCTGAAACACAAGGTTTCAGGAGAGGTTTTAGATGTATTTTTTGGCACGTTTTGGACATAGTTTTGGGATAGGTTTTCAACACTGTTTTCACTCATGAAAATGAATAGTCAGAGCAAAAACCGAGCCAAAAACACTCCAAAAAACACGTCAAAAATGCGCTGAGAAACGCGTCTAAAAACTGCTCCAAAAAAACGCGCAGAGAAACGTGGCTAAAAATGCGCTGAGATTTTGGATCAGGTTTTGAAGCATTCCACTGATTCCTATGTAGATTTTTTTTTTTACAAAAATGCAAGAATAAAAGTTTTAAAAAATATTTTCCCTCAAATTACTAAAAAAAAGTAATGTCAATATTACATTAAAAAAAGCAAAAAGGTGAAAAAATTTATATAATATCCAAGTGCCAGAAAGCATTATAGGCTATAGAAATCAAATCTGTGTGTGTTACATGTCACGATGCCTGCCACGGTCCCAACTCTGGACTACAGACATGGTTGTGGTCTCTGCTGCTGCCCCATCAGTCACTCACCTCTCCCCGCTCCTGCTCTCCGCCTTTGCTCATTGCCTGCTGCACAGGTACCCATCCCCTAGGCCCCGCATGCCCCAGCTCTTTCAGATTTAAAGGGCCAGCACACCCATTACACCCAAGACACCTTGCTGGCACCTCAAATGTCACCACAAGTGATCACGTCAGGCGTAGCAATCTGGGGGTTCCCCGCTGCCATGACTATCCTGCCTTACGCGGACTCTGTTGACTACCTGGAAGCTCCTTAGGCTCTACTACCTGACGTGGTTATTGCCATGTTGCGGTGACCCAGCAGATCCACCACCTGCACTTGTGACAGAACGGAAAAAAGGAAAATATGCCGGGTTAGGAAGGAGGGAAACAATCTAGTCAGGAACTGGTCAAACTCCATTGACAAAACAACACAGGTGGTGTTGCATTTTTTTTCACGTACCATGGATCTTTTTTGGGTTTCCCAGTGCATTATGTGGTAGGTTAATGGTACCATTAACAAGTATGTCTTGTCCTGCAAAAACATGTAGACCCCCCGGCCAGCCTCACTGACATGCCCCATAGACATGCATTGTTAGCGGCGCATAATCGCAGCTAACAATTAATGTCAATTCTCCCCCCGCGCATACAATACGATCGTATTGTACGCGCGGGAAGACGACGCACAATCCATGGCTCTCTATAAGAGCTATGAATTACGGTAATTGTGGCGCACATTTCGCCACGTGAAAAGCGCAATACGCGGTGAAATGCCTGCCGAAATACGCTGCAGTTTAAGCCATGTGAGCATACCCTAAACAAAAATCCTCGCGGCGTGAAAGGGTTAATCTCTTTCGTTCCAGTCCATGCAGGAGTGGGAGGGCTATGGATTGTCTATAGATACCAGAGAACATTTCTCTATTGTCAGGTCATAATGGGAGTTGTAGTTGCAGAACAGCAGGAGAGTCACAGGTTGCAGATTTCTCCTGTAGGGCAGCACTAACCAGAATTACAAGCCCCAGAGTAATCTCCCTCCAGGGGACTCCGTCGATTCCCTATACAAGTGCATTATGCAAGCGCGCTCCTATTCACTATAAATACCACGCACATTATAGCAGGGAACACAGGTTCCCGAAATAGCCGCCATCCTCTCCATAGGGGAGTACAACACAATCTGGTACCTTCCCACCTGCAATAAATAGTATCACAAAGTTCAGTACAATGTTCTGGAATAGTAAGAAACTCTGCCGCCATAATGCCCCACGACAGTGGAAACTTTCCATGGTCACGTCTGTAAATAATCAGTGAATAATCACCAGGTTGTACTGTCAGAAGCTATACAGAGATGAGCGCCGCTGCAAAGGCCCCGATGATCTCTCCTGTACAAGGCGGCAGATCACTCTTGTAGGAAGTTCCTTCTGTGTCCTCCACTGATTGACTGGCAAGGAGCGCTTGTTATTTTGTTAGAATTTTGTTAGCAGCTGTGGAACCTCATAATGCAACTCAGTCCAAATTTAAAAAAATATAATGCCCTCAAACCCCTGCCGAACATCATTTTCACCTCAAATCGCTGCAAAAAACTTAAATTTTGAAACCCCAGCCCCGCAGAAAACAAAAATGCACCTCAGCCCTTGAGAACCAATAATTTCACCCCAGCGCTGCAGAAAAATAATGCACCTCAAACCTGCAGAACATCATAATGCACCTTTAGCCCTGCAGAACTATAATGCCCCCTCAGCGCCGAAATCATAATGCACCTCAGCCGCTGCAGAAAATAAAAATGCCCCCTCAGCCGCCCGCAGAAAATATAATGCACCCCAGCCGCTGAAAAATCATTAAAGCACCTCAGCCGCCCGCAGAAAATTTATAATTCACCTCAGCCGTGCCCGAACAAACTAATTCCAATCAGCGCTGCAGAACATCATAAAACACCTTTAGCCGTGCAGGGAAAATCATAATGCACCCCAGCCGCCGAAAAACATCATAATTTCACCCCAGCCCAAAGCAGAAACATCATTAAAGCACCTCAGTCATGCAGGGAAAATTTATAAAGCACCTCAGCCAAAGCAGGAAAAAATTTAAAGCACTAGTCACTGAAGGGAAATTTATAATGCCCCCCCGTCGCTGCAGAAATACAATGCACCTCAGCCGTGCAAAAACATCAAATGCACCCCAGCCCCTGCCAGAACCCTCATAATGCACCTCAGCGTGCAGAACATATAATGCCCTCAGCCCCTGCAGAAAAAATCTAAAGCACTCAGCCGTGCAGAACATCATAATGCACTCAGCCATTGCAAAATCATAATTTCATTAGTCTGCAGAACCCTTTAAAAAACACCTCAGCTGCTGCGAACCCCATAAAACAACCCCCAGCTTTCTTTCGAACATTTATAACACCTTTAGTGTGCAGAACATTTTAATACACCCCAGCTGCTGCAGAAAATCATAATATAAACCCCAGCCGCTGCAGAGCCCCAATTTAAAACACCTCCCGCTGTTTCAGAACCCCATAATATACCTCAGCCATGGGAGAGTAAAAAATATAACAGGTCGTTTCAGAAACCTTTATAATATACCCCAGCTGCCCGCAGAACCTCAAATTTCCCCAGCTGTGAAAAACATTATAATACACCTCAGCTGCTGCAAAAACTTAATATTTCCCCCCCGTGCTTGCAGAACTTATAATACACTCAGCTGCTGCAGACTTTATAATACACCTAGTGTGAGAATTTAAATTTTAAAAATAACTGTGCCAGAACCTCATAATACAAATCTGCTGCGGGAGAACCTCTAAAACCCTCAGCTGTCAGAGCCCCATAATACACCTCGCTGCTGCAGAGCCCCATAAAAAACAATCAGCCCGCTGCCCGAGCCCCCCATAATAACCCCAGCTACTGCAGGGCTCATAGTAAAACCCCAGGCTGCAGAACATCATAATAGTCACTCAGCTGCTGCGGAAAACCCCATAATACACCTAAACTGTATAGGGCCCCCATAAAAATTTCACCTTAGTGCCCGCAAAAAACCCCTTTTGTACAACCCCAAACTGTGACCTCATAGTACAAAGCTGCTGCAGAACTTTATAAAAGTCCCTCGCTGTGCAGAAAATCATAAAAAAAGTAAACCCCGCTGCCCGCAGAAAACCCCATTTAAACCCCTCAGCTGTTGCCGGGCCCCCTTAAACTCGTGCTGCAACCCCATAGTAAAAACCCCAGCTTTTTCAGAACCTCATAGTAAACCCCAGCTTTCTGCAGAAACCCCCATAATACAAATCAGTGCTGCCAAAACAATTTATAATTACACCCCCACCCGCTCCAAAACCCCCACAATATACCCCAGCTGTTGCAGGGCCTCATAGTAAACCCCAGTGCTGAAACAGGATAATAGTCACCTCAGCTTTCTGAAAAACCTAATACACTCAAAGGGGTTTCAGAGGGCCCCATAAAACCCCCAGCCGGGTGCAGAAACCCCATAATACCCCCCTCGCTGTGCAGAAAACCCCATAATTTCACCTCAGATGCTGCGAAACCTCCTAGTAAACCTCAGTGCTGCAGAACCTCATAATAGTCCCCCTCAGCTGCTGCGAAAAATTATTAAAAGTCACCTCAGTGCTGCAGAACTTCATAATACACCCCAAACTGTTTCAGAACCTCATTTACTATTTCAGCTGCTGCAGAAAACCCCCATAAAACCCTCAGCTGCTGCACAACCTATAGTACAACCCCAGCTGGGTGACCTTTATAGTACACTCAGCTGTGCAGAGCCTCAATTACAAATCAGCTGTTGGCAGAGCCTCTAATACAAAAAAGGGTGTTGCAGGCCTAATTCACTCGCTGTGCAAAAACATTTTAAAAGTTTACCCAGCTGTGCAGAAATTTCATGACTGTCAAGCTGCTGAAAACCCCATAAAACCCTTTAAACTGCTGACCTATAGTTTAAAATCAGTTTGCAGAAAATCATAATGCACCCCAGTGTGCAGAACCTATTTAAAAACACCTCAGGGTGTTGCGAGCCTCATTAAAACCCCCTCAGCTGCTGCAGAAATCATAATAGTCACCCCCCCGCTGCTTTCAGAGGGCCCCATAAAACAAAACCCGTTGTGCGAACCCCATTTAAAAAACCTCCCCTGTTTCAGAGTCTTAAAACAATAAACTGTGCAAAAATCATTAAAAGTCACCTCAGCTGCTGGGAGAACCCATAATTTTCACCTAGTGTTGCGAGCCTCTTTTTACCCTCAGTGCTGCAAAAACCTCATAATACCCCCCGCTTCGGGAGAAACAAATAGTACACCCTTTAGCTGCTGCAGAAACCCCATAATTACAACCCCCAGCTGCTGCGAACCTCATAATACAAAAAACCCGCTTTGCAAACCCCTTTGTACCTCAGCTGCGCAGAACCTCAAAAAGTACACCTCAGCTTAGTTTCAACCCCAGGGATAGTAAAGCATAGTTTCACCTCAGAACCTTTTTAATTTGTACCTCAGTTTGCTGCAGGAAAAATCCCTTTAAAACACCTCAGCTGTTGCGGCCCAAAAATCCCCCTCAGCTGCTGCGAACATCCCTAATGTCACCCCAGAGCGCAGAGCCCAATTTAAAAAAACTAAACTGTTGCAGGCCCCAAAAATTAAAATCTCAGCTGCGGGAGAAACCCCTAATACACTTCAGGTTCTGAGAACCCCTTGTAAAACCCCCGGGTGCTGCAGAACATTATAATAACCTCAAACTGTGAGAACTCTTTAAAAGTCCTCAGTGCTGCAGAACCTATAATTTCACCCCCAAGCTTTCTGCAGAACCTTTTATTTACACCTCAGGGGGGCTGCAGAGGGCTCATAATACACCTCAGTACGCAAACGCAAAAAAACCTAGCTTTGGCCAAGGGGGCCTCATAAACACCCCGCTTTCGCAGGCCCCATAATCCACCCCAGCCCCCTTTTTTTTTTTTTTTTTTTTTTTTTGCAGAGCATCATAATGTCCCTAAACTGCTTTCAGAACTTCATAAAACACCTCGGGTTTTGCAAAAAAACCCCATGACAGGGCAAACTGTGCAAACCCCATAAAACACCCCAGCTGCTGCAGAAACATAATGCACCCCAAAATGCTGCAGAAAAATCATAATTCACCCCAGTGCTGCAGAACCTCATAAAAACCTCAGCTGCTGCAGAACTCCAAAAATACAACCCCAGCCATGCAGAAAATTTTTAAACCCCCTCAGCTTCTGCAAAAAACCTCATAATAAACCCCAGTTTGCAGAACCTAAAAATACACTAGCGGGTGCCGAAACCCCATAATAAACCTCCCGCTGTGCCGAAAAAATAATTTAAACCCCAGCTTTCTGCCGAAAAATAGTTTAAAACCCCCCCTTTTTTTGCCAGGGGGGAAAATTTTAAAATACCTCAGCTGCTGCAGGCTCATCATACACGTTTAGCTGTGCAAAAAACTTTATATTACAGTCAGCTGCTGCCGAGCCTCATTTAAAACAACCCCACTGCTTTCGAACCCCATAATTCGCCTCAGCTTCTGAGAACCCCATTTTTACACCTTTAAATGCCCGCAGAACCCATTTAAAACAAACCATTGCTGCAGAACCTAAAAATTTTTCCAATAAACGCTGCAGAACCTCCTAATACACCTAAACTGCTGCAGAAAAATTTTAATCACCTCGGCTGCTGTAGAAAAAATTTTTAATAAACCCTTAATGCTGCAGAACCTCTTATACAACCCCAGCGGGTTTCATAACCTATAAAACACCTTGCTGCTGCAGAACCCCATTTAAAACACCTCAGCCCCTGCAGAAAAATCTTAATTGTCACCTAGCTGCTGCAGAAATTCATAATACAATCCCGTGCTGCGAAAACCCCATTGGGGCACCTCGCTGCTGCAAAAAAAACATATAATACATCAGGGCTGCAGAACCCCCTTTAAATTTTCATCAGCTGCTGCAGAAAATTTATAGTTTAAAACCCCAAGTGGCAGGCCTCATAAAAACCCCTAAACTGCTGCAGGGGGCCCCATAATTAAAAAATCAAACTGGGGAAACATATTAATAAATAACCTCAGCTGCTGCAGAAAATTCATAAAAAACACCTCAAACGGCTGCAAAACCCCATAACACAAATCAGAGTGAAACCTTTATAGTACACCTCAGCTTCTGCAGAAAAATTTATTTAAAGCACCTCGGGTGCTCAAAACCTCATTATACACTTAAACTGCTGCAGAGTTTATTAAAAACACCCTCAGCTGCCCGTAGGACCAAACATAAATTTACCTAGCTGCGGGAGAACTTAAAAATAACCTTTAGCTGCTTTCAGAACCCCCCATTCTACCCCCCAGTGTGTAAAACATTAATACAACCCCAGCGCTGCAGGGAAAATCATCTTTCACCTCAGCTGTGCAGAAAATCATAAAAAACTCAGCTGCTGCGGACAACTCATTTCACCTCGCCCGAGCGAACCTCATTAAAAACCCTCAGTGCTGCAAAAACCCCCTAATACTCCTCAGTGCTGCAGGAACCCCTAATAACCTCAGCTGTGCAGAACATTTATAATTTTCACCTCAGCTGCTGCAGAAAATAAAAATACAATCAGGGCCCCTGCCGAACCTCTAATAACCTCAGCTGCTGAGAACCCCTTAAAAACCTCAGCCCTCTGCAGAAACCCCATAATTTCACCTCAGGTCTGCAGAACTTCCCCCAATACACCCCAGAATTTCAGAACATTTAATTAAAACCTCAGCTTCTGCAGGGCCCCTAATACATCTAAACCCACTGCAGAACCTCATAATACACTTTAGTGGGTGCCCGAACATAGTAATACACCCCAGCTGCTGCAAAACCTCATAATTTCAAACCCCATTTTCTGCAGAAAAATCTTAAATTCACTTCAGCTGCTGAAAAAGCCTCATAAAAGACTTTTAGGGCCCCTGCACAACCCCATAATTTCACCTAGCTACTGCAGAACCTCATTAAAAACCTCAGTGCTTTCAGAACTGTCCCACACTCAGCTGCTGCAGAAACCCCAAATACACCTCGGTGCTGTTGAAACATCATCAAAAACCCTCAGCTGCTGCAGAACCCTCATTTAAAACACCCCAGGTGTTGCAGGGGCTTTATCATAAAACCTCAGCTGGAGAACGAACCTCATTTAAAACACCTCATTTCTGGGAAAGCCTCATAATAAATTTCCCCAGCTGCTGCAGAACCTATAATTTAAACCTAAACTGCGCAGAAACCCCATCATACACCCCAGTGCTGCAGGAAAATAATACCCCAGCTGTGCAAAAAAATCATAAAACCCTCGCTGCTTTTAGAAATTATAATACACCTCAGCTGCTGCAGAACCTTAAAACCCTCAGCTGCTGCAGAACCTATAAAAAAACCCCGCGCTGCCGAATCCCCAATACACCTCAGCCATGCAGAACATTATAATATACCTCAGCTTTGCGGGACCTTAAAAATTTCATCTAAGGGTACTGGAACCTCATAATACACTTTGCTGCTGGGTTTAAAAATATATTTTCACCCCGTGTGCCCGAACCTCATAAAAAAACCTCATTTTCTGAGAAAAATTAAAATATACCTCAGCTGCTGCAGGCCTCATTCATACCCCGTCAGCTGCTGCCCGAAAAATCTTTTTTACCCCTTTTAGTGCTGCAGAGCCTCCTTTAAAAAACTTCAGCCGCTGCCAACCCCATAATACACCTCAGCTACTGCAGAAACCCCATTAAAAAAACACCTCAGCTGTGCAGAAATTGTCCTACACCTCAGCGGGTTTCAGAACCTCTTTAAAAAACCTCGGCCCGCTGTAGAAAATTTGTCCTACACCCCAGCTGCTGCAGAAACCCCTAATACACCTCGGCTGCGGGAAAACATCATCAAAACACCTCAATTTTGCAGAACCATTTATACCAAATCAGCTGTTGCAGGACATCATCTTTCACCTACGCGCAGGCCTCAAAAAATTTCACCTCAGTGCTGCAAAGCCTCATTTAAAACTCCTCAGCTGTGCGAACCTATTTTAAAAACCTCCCGTGCTGCAGAAACCCCATAATATACCCAGCCGTTTTTTAAACCCCCATAATATACCCCAAACTGCTGCAGAAAACCCCATTTTTTACTCGCCCCTGCAGGGGGCCCCTTTAAAATACCCCAGTGCTGCAGAAAAATTTTTAAAACACCTCAAACTGCTGCAAAGCCTCATAATAAACCTCAGTGCTGCAGAAAATTTTAATTTAACCCCAGTCTGCAAAAACATTATAATTTCACCTCAGCGGGTGCAGAACCTCTTTAAAACCCTTAGCCCGCTGCAGGGAAACCCCATAAAATACCTCAAACCTGCAGGGGCCTCATAATATAAATCAGCCCCTGCAGAGCCTCATAATTACTCTCGCTGCAGAACTTTTTTAAAAACAAAAGTGCTGCGAGTGTTGGTTTTAGAAAGAATAAGGCATTTTCTCTCAATCAATAATCAGTGGGCAGGAATCCCCCCTCGCCCCGTACTCTTCTAAGAGGTGAGTATTATAAAGAATAATGTTCTCTGAGCTTTTATGTTATGACAGCCAATAACTACAAATTTCGTAGGGGGGGGCCCTTCTTTCCCATTTATAATATGTGTATTTTAAAATTAGTTTTTGTAGGGGGTTTTTTCTCTATGACGAAAAATTGGGTGTTTGGTCTTGAAGGGAAAACCTTTAAAATCCAGTATGAGCCACCGGGAGGGTCGTTTTAGAAGTGTTCCCGTCAGTCCCCAAAGCCACAGGAAACCCTTCCCGGGGCCAAAAATGCAGGGCCCTAAAAACCCCGGCCGCACATGAATAAGGGGGGGCATTTATTTAAACTAGTGCAAAGGAAAAAATAGAGCCGTTGCCCCCAGCAACCAAAACGATTCTAGCTCCCACTTCCCCAAAGGGTTTTTTAGGTTTTTGGTGATGGTTTTCCATGGGAAAAAATATTCCCCCTTTTTCCCTTTTCACAATTTTTATGAATTTTTCCCCACAGATATATGAACAAAACATGCCAGTGTATACAATTTGAAAAACCCCCAAAACATGCAGGCACCCCCCCCTGATCCCCAAAAATTTTCTATATGACTCCCTTTTGTAGGCTAAAAAGGGCACCCTTCCAATGCTTTTTGGAGAGTAAATTTCCTCTTTTTCCTGCTTCAAAAAACACCTGATTAGAGACCTACCATGAAGGGGAAATTTACTGGTCAGATTTTATTAACCCTACCCCAATGGGGTCTCTTTATCTGTCCCTTCATTAGGGGTCACTTCATTACTGGGTCTGTTTAACCGGGGTCGCTTCATCATTGGGTTTCTTCATACACGGGGTCTCCTCATCATGGGGTCTCTTTATCTGGGATTGCATCATAAGGGGGTTGCTTCATCATGGGGTCTCTTCATCATGGAGTCTCTATGTCATGGGGTCTCTTCATCAAGGAGTCTCTACATCATGGGGTCTTTTTATCTGAGATTGCTTCATAAGGGGGTTACTTCATCATGGGGTCTCTTCACTCAGGGTCGCTTCATCACCGGGTCTCCACTCGGGGTCGCTTCATCACAGGGTCGTTTCATAATGAGGTCTCTTCATCACGTGGCCTCTTTATCACGGAGTCTCTATGTCATGGGGTCTCTTCATCACAGAGTCTCTACGTCATGGGATGTCTTCATCACGGGGTCTCTTCATCACAGAGTCTTTACATCATGGGGTCTCATCGTGGGGACTCTTTATCTGGGATTGCTTCATCAGGGGGGCCGCTTCATCACGGGGCCGCTTCATAACGGGGCCGTTTTTCCGGGGTCGTTCATCCGGGGTTTCTTTATCATGCGTGCTTCTCACGGGTCCTCATCAGGGGGGTCTCTTTATCATGATGTTGCTTCATCACGGGGTCTCTTCATCATGGGGTCTCTTCACCACGGGGTCCCTCATCATGGGGTCCCTCATCATGGGGTATCTTTATCACGACGTTGCTTCATCGGGATCTCTTCATCACGGGGTCCCTCATCATGGAGTCTCTTTATCATGACTTGCTTCATCACGGGGTCTCTTTATCATGACGTCGCTTCATCGGGGTCTCTTCATCACGGGGTCCCTCATCATGGGGTCTCTATCACGACGTTGCTTATCACGGGTCTCTTACAGGGGGGTCTTTTTTTTCATAAATCACTTCATAGGGGCTCTTATACCGAGGTCTTTCCACGGGGTCCCTCCCCCGGGGGGTCGCTTCATCAAGGGTCTCTTCATGATGGGGTCACTTAATCACATAAACGCTTCTCTCAGTGAGTACAGAGATCCCTCCAGTTTGTGCTGGAGCGGATTTTTACTGTGGAAACGCCTCAAAATATGAAATGTTTCTTTGGCAAAAATCTGCTCCCCATTGTTCCTGTGGGGGATTGTACTTGTGTAAACGCCTCAAAAATCGCAAAAGGGCCCTTAAAAAATTTTTCAAGTTGATACATTTAAAAAATCCCGTTGTGTGAACGACTGTTCGGATTTCACATTGGAATCAATAAGGTGTTCTTGAACATTGTTTGAAGCTTAATAAGAGTCAAAAAATGTTGTGTGAACCTAGCCTAACAACCCAGATGTATGAAAAGAGTCCAAGTGGAAAGTGTCCTAGGCAGTGCTGACCCACAATTGAGCTGATACTTATTTTTGAAAGCGTCTTATGGCACTTTATGTGTCGCGTCGTAAGACAAACTGCTGTGCACCAAAAAGGTGTCTTAGCCTCAGTCTTTGCCTCTTTGAAAATGGCATGAATAAGCACACATGAACTACACATGAGAGCTACACAAATGTGTTGTATCGTAGGGGTTGGTATAGGCGCACCCCTGAAGAGTGACGCAGACAAAAGTGTCGGCCTTGTTGGACGGACTCATTATTCAAGTTCAAATGCTTTAGAAATATTTCAGATACGTCGCACACCATTATTTGTGTCTTAACCTACGACAGAAAACGGGGCCAAACTTTTTAGTAAGTAAAAATCCTGTTTTGGCCCTATAGTCAGCAGTCGTACAGTCCTCTCCAGCACTCCTCAGTACCGGGAAGCTGAACGCATGTGTCTGAGAATAGGGAGGGGAGGAAACTACTAGACCACCAGGTACAAGACACTTTTTTTTTACCCTAGACCATCAGAATCTAAAACATTTATCAAATGTTCAACACCAAAGCAACGGACAATAAGATATAATAATTAGCTCTTCTACCACAGACCACCAGGGAATAAAATATTAACCCCTACTGGTATCCCAGACCACCAGGCATTAGCTCCCTCTTATTCTCCATATGTATATGTATTTTTATTAACAATTTCCCTTCAGAAAAGTATCTGGTGTGTTAGTATATCTCTCTTGTACCCTTGGCCAACAGAATGTACCTCCCTCTTATATAACAGACCACCAGGTATTAGTTATCTTTCGTACCTGAGACCTCCAGATAAGTTAGACCATTAGAGAATTAAACATCAACCCTCTCCTGTATCACAAAGTATTACCTCCCTCTTGAACCCAAGACTGCCAGGTAGTTAAACCATCAGTGAATAAAATATTAATGCTCGCTTGTACCCTAGACCACCAGGTACAAGGTGCTATGACTAAGGGCCTACGTGGCCTGAAACACGTTAGCGTCTGATTGTCACTCTGTGATTTTACTTCGATTTCTGAATAAAGCTACTTATTTTTTGGAGAACACTGGATTAATCATTCTTTCTATGTAGACCACCAGGTACTACCGCCCACTTGTGCCCCAGATCTATAGGTACTAACGCCCTTTTGAATCACCATACACTACCTCACTTCTATACCCTAGACCACCAGACACTACTTTCCTCTAGTAACCCAGACCACCAGAAACTACCTTCCTCCTGTACCCTAAACCACCAGAAACTAAACCCCTATTGTACCCTAGACCACTTGTTACTACTTCCCTCTTTTATCCTAGACTTCCAGCTACTACCCCTTCTTGTACCATAGACCACCTGCTTGTGCCCACTGCACTGGTTTTCACCCGGTTTTACAGACGGTTTTTGGTTTTGAAAACCATCTGTAATCCAGGTGTCAACTTTTAAAATGGAACTCTATGGAAAATCCGTGCAGCGGTCCCTAATGCATGGATTTTCTGCCGGCGGTCCGAAAAACATTCAACATGTTCATTCTTCCGCCCAGTTTTCGGGCAAATATGAACATGTTAATGCGAAGGGGGATGGCTTTTCTCCACAAACTGCGGAGAAAAGCCATCCCCCTGTGGCCGTGTCAACAGCCCCTTTATGTTAGACCAGCAGCTACCAAACAACCGCCCTTTTGTACTCTAGACCACCAGGTACTACATCACTCTTGTACCCTAGACCACCTGCTAATATCTCCCTCTTGTACCCTAGACCACCAGCTATTATCTCTCTCGTACTCTAGACTACCTGCTCCTACCTCCCTCTTGTACCATAAACCACCTGCTCCTACCTCCCTCTTTTTTCCTCGACTAACTGCTGCTACCTCCCTCTTATAGTCTAGACAACCAGCTAATACCTCCCTCTTGAACCCTAGACCACCAGATACTACCTCCCTTTTGAACCCTAGACCAGCTGCTACTACCTCCCTCTTTTATCCTAGACCACCAGGTATTATCTCCCTCTTATACCCTAGACCACTAGGTTCTACCTCCTTCTTGTACCCTAGACCACCTGCTCCTACCTCCCTCGTGTACCCTAGACCACCTGCTACTATCTCCCTCTTGTACCCTAGACCACCAGACACTACCACCGTCTTTTATCCTAGACCACCAGGTACTACCTCCCTCTTGTACCCTAGTCCCCCTGCTACCCTGCTACTACCTCCCTCTTTTATCCTAGTCCAACAGGTACTACCTCCCTCTTGTACCCTAGACCACCAGGCACGCTCCATCTTTTATCCCAGACCACCTGCTTCTACCTCTTTTATCCTAGACCACCTGCTCCTACCACCTTTTATCCTAGACCACCTGCTCCTACCTCCTTTTATCCTAGACCACCTGCCCCTACCTCCTTTTATCCTAGACCACCTGCCCCTACCTCCTTTTATCCTACACAACCAGGTACTACCTCCTTCTTTTATCATACAACACCAGCTACCACCTCCTTCTTGTACTCCAGACCACCAGGCACTGCCTCTCTTTTGTACCCTAGACCACCAGATCCTACCTCCCTCTTGTTCCTAAGAACACCAGGTATTACCTCCTCCGTGTACTCTACCACCAGGGACTTACACCTGTCTGTATCCTAGACCACAAGGTATTAAGCCCAATGTGCACCTTAGACAACCAAGTAATGCATCTCTAATCCTTTCACTACTCTATACCACCAGGGCAGTCTTAATTGTTATGAAATCCTTCAATTTTTATAATTTATTGCTATAAAAACTATGTAGATAATATCAGAACAGGTTCTCTACATGCTATTGAACTTCTCAGAGCTTCCAGTCATCCAGACAAATTTGTATGTAAAATTTCTGTACAATTCTGAGCTTTAATAAAGCTGCAATGTGACTGTATACATGAACCATTGGCGAAAATCCACAGAGAAAAAATTTCTTGGATATACAAGAAAAGCAAAACTAAAAAAAACTATAAGTCTGCAGCTAAGACGCAAATATGAACGGCATGTACTGTGAGCTGTAACACTGTAAGACAATCACATTAACGCGGATCCCCGGCTTCACAAATATTCACGGACGCTGTTTTTTTTTACAATAGACAATGGCAAGAAAAAAGTCCCACATGTAACATTAAAACCCCTAACAGCTGAAGTAACTGATTATCTCATGACAATGGCGCCTGTCAGGGCCGAGGTATACCAGGCAGTGGGTGAACAGTCAGGGCTTGAAGTGTTGGAAGAAGGAAAATGGCCAAGTTTATGGATCTGGGCGACTCTGACAAGGGCCAAATTGTGATGGCTAAATGACTGGGACAGAGCATCTCCACATGGCATGTCTTGTGGGGTGTTCCTGGTGGTTGGTACCTATCAAAAGTGCACCAAGGAAGGACAACGGGGTCATTGATGCTTCTGGGCAGTGAGACTAACCTATCTGGTCCGATCCCTGGAGAAGAATTGCTGAAGAAGTTACCACCGGCTATGACAGAAAGGTATCGGGACACACAAGGCATCACAGCTGATGTATACGAGGCTGAGGATTGGTCAGAGAGTCCATGCTGACCCCTGTCCACAGCCGAAAGTGCCTAGAATGGGTATAAGAACTGGACCATGGAGTAGTGCAAGAAGGTGGCCTGATCTGACGAATTATGTTTTCCATCATGTAGACAGACGGGTGCTTGGGCCTCACTTACCCAGGGAAGAGATGGCACCAGGATTCTCCATGGGAAGAAGGCAAGATGGCAGAGGCAATGTAATGGGCAATGTTCTGCTGGGAAACCTTACATCGTGACATTAATTCTATGTTAGGCTAAGTTCTCACGGCATAATTGCGGGGTGTAAGACATGCCCCATAGACATGCATTACTTATAAATAAATGACATGTCACTTAGCGCCCCTTGTGTCGTATTGTACGCCCGGGGAGAGGAGGCGTAATCCATAGTTCTCTATGAGAACTGTGGATTACCGTAATGACTGCCAGCTACGATTAAGAAGCCTGTGCTTCGAAACGCGTCAGCCTCCTCCAACCGCATGTAATATCTGCTCTTCCATGCATGGGTTTTTCACTTTTGTACGTTTTTTAATTTATTTTGTTTTCAATAAAGTCCATTTGAATTTTTACACTATCGGGCAGTGGATATTGTAGGGGCACCTGGACTCTTTCTCACCTACTTGGACCAGGAGGCGGTGGCGGTGCCTGGCTCTATCCCACCCGGGAGCATTGGCGTGCAGGTGAGCATACCCACCATTTTGTTCGTATACCGTAATGACTGGGGCACATTTCGCCCATATTAGAGCGCAGTATGCTCTCAATACGTGGCGAAATGCGCCCCAATTTATGCTGTATGAACATAGCCTTACTGTGACATGTACCATCTAGCTAAAGGCATGTCACCACAGCAAGGGTTAGGGTATGTTCACACAATGTGCTGCGGCGCATACAGTACATCGCGTCTTTCGGGAGCTCGCGCTGATACGCGCGTACTCCCGCGGCACGGGGGGGGGGGGGCGCTTGGCAACCTGCTGGCCCCATTGACATTCACTGCTCGCGGCGCATATTTGCCGCAAGTAATTCACATGTCAATTATCTCCCCGCGCGGACAATACGATCGTATTGTACAAGCGGGAAGAGGAGGCGTAATCCATAGTATACCGTAATTTCGGCGCAAAATTACCCCGCCGAAATTACCCCGTGTGAACATAGCCTTATTGGTCAGATTTTCAGATGGTTGTACGGTTTTACAAACCGTTTGTAAACCGACATACAACGCTCCCCATAGACTTTAAAAGAAAATCCGTGCAGCTGTCCCCAATGCACGGATTTTCCACCGGACGGTTTTTTAGACCGAAAAACTTAGAACATGTTCACTCTTGCACCCAGTTTTCGGAAAGAACATGAACATGTGGGTGTGAAGGGGGATGGGGCAAATTCGCAAACCACGGACAAAAGCCGTCCTCCTGCGGGCCATACAAATACTAAATACCAGTCGGGAAATCCAAACAGTATTTGGTCTTTTTCTTGTGAATGCATCCTTACATTGTACAGACCAAGTCCACCCCTCCAGGCAGTGGGATTCCCTAATGGCCTCTCTCAGAAGGATAATGCCCTCTGGGCCACAGTGCAGAAAGTGGTCAGGAATGAGGAACAAGACAAAGAGGTCAAGGACCAAATTCCCCAGATATCAATCTGACCAAGCATCAGTAGGATGGGCTGGAAAAACGAGCATAGTCCATGGAGGCAGGTTGAATATTATGGCTGATCTATTGATGGATGGTGACCCTGAACATCTGCTGCTATCCTATTCCTCTATGAGATACATATGAAAGAGCTTTACGATGTGAGACTGCAAGGTGTAGAGGAAAAGAAAGGGATCACCACTGCGTGACCGTGAGAAAATGCAGGTAGGCGACCATAGGACGAACAGGCGAGCGTCTGTGCTATCACACTGGACCGCAGCAAAACGGGAACACTTCACCATAGTTTAACCATGTCGAAAACAGACCTAAGAGAAAGGACGTATAGGGCAGCAGGTGTCATACAGGACTGCCAACCCCGGGGTCAGATGCAGAAGAGGAGACGACAGGGCACTAGTGGGAAGAAGACTCTACCCTCAACACTGCCATCATTACAGGTGTCGGATAGATAGATAGATAGATAGATAGAGATAGATAGATAGATAGATAGATAGATAGATAGATAGATATATGGGTTGATAGAAATAAATGAGATAGAATGAAATAGATATAAGGGGGATAGATAGCTAATTGGGTAGATAGATTTTAGAGATGGGTGGATAGATAGATATGAGATAGATAGAAAGAAATACAGATATGAGGAGTAGATAGATAGACATGATATAGCTGGATAGATAGAATGAAAGATAAATAGATAGAAGATGGATATAAAAAAGATACAAAGCTAGATACATAAATAGATATTAGGAAAGTAGATGTTGGATATAAGATAGATAGATAGATAGATAGATAGACAGATAGATAGATATGAGATAGATAGATATTAGATAGATATGAGATAGATAGATATTAGATAGATATGATATAGATAGATATGAGAGAGATAGACAGACAGACAGATAGATAGATAAATAGACAGATAGATAGATAGATATGGAATAGACATAGAAGTAAGATAGATAGATATGAGGTAGACAGATAGATAGATAGATAGATAGATAGATAGATATGAGAGAGACAGATAGGAGATAGATAGATATGAGAGAGACAGATAGATAGGATAGATAGATAGATAGATAGATAGATAGATAGGATAGATAGATAGATAGATATGGGATAGAGACATAGAAGTAAGATAGATAGATATGAGGTAGATAGATAGATAGATAGATAGATAGATAGATATGAGATGAGATAGATAGATAGATATGAGATAGATAAGATAGATAGATAGATATGGGATAGAGACATAGAAGTAAGATAGATAGATATGAGATAGATAGATAGATAGATAGATAGATAGATAGATAGATAGATAGATATGAGATAGATATATATGAGGTAGATAGATAGATATGAGATAGATAGATAGATAGATAGATGGACAGATATGATATAGATGGATAGAGCAGAGAGTGACGCCACAGGGCAGCAGGTGCCATCTGTAACCTTTTTCTTTCCCTGGATACAGTGGAAGTAGATGTAGTATGAGTAGAGCTTACAGTATCCTGTCCCCATGATTATCTATGGAACTTTCCGCTGATGACAGGGGCAGTCAGGCAGTGCACACTTCTCCTGCTACAGCTCTAGGTACCTGCAGCCATCCTCAGCAGGTAGCAGGCATTCTGCACTCCAGTGCTGAGCCCCCAGGACAGTCCTGCTCCCTGTCTCCATCTCCCTGGTGTCACATCTGACCTCTGCTTGCCAAGTCTTGCACAGTCCATTCTCCATTGCCGTGCACCTGCTGGAGCTGAGCCCAGGGGCCGGCGTGCTGCAGCCTGGCCCCATCCTCTGTCTCACCTTGTGCAATAACACTGCAATCCCCGGAGCTCCGGCTGTCACCTACCTGCAGCAGCACAGATCACTGTGGGGCGCTTGCTCTTTGTCCCCCCCGCAACTGCCTCTCACACGGCGCACAGCACAGAGCCCCGCCAGCCAATGAGCGGCCGCCCGACCGCACGGCTTCCCTCCCACACTGTGAGGTGAACCTGAGAACTTACAGTAACTGCGGTGTGTACAGCGGACGCCGAATATGCGGCATAACCGGCTTAGGGGCGGGTGTATACAGGCTAATAAGGCTCCAGGTGCACGCTATAAAAAAATTATACACAGGCACATAAGGTTTATCTACCGACCAGGACAAGTTATAACGGGGTGGAGGTACAGTGTTATATACAGGGTGGAGGTACAGTGTTATATACAGGGTGGATATATATTGTTATAACAGGCGTATTTACAGTTTATATACTGGGGGGAAACATATTTATACGGGCTGAAAGGTAACGGTTATATTAAAAGGGGTGGAGATACAGTGTTATATACAGGGTGGAGATACAGTCTTAAAACAGGGGGATTATATTTTATATACAGGCTGAGTTACAGTTTTAATACGGGGGGTTTAATATTAAATCCTTATACATGAAACGGAATATAAGTTTAAACAGATGGGGAAACATTTTTTAATATACAGGGGAAAACAGAATAAAGGGGTGATTAAAAATTTTACAGGTGAATTAAAAGGGTTTAAAAATACAGGGGGAAATAAAATTATAACGGACGAGAATAGTTTAAAATACAGGATGGAGATATAGTGTTATATACAGAAGAATATGTTTAAATACAGGAGGGAGATAAGTATTATATACAGGTGGAATATAGTATAAATATACAGGTGGGATAAAATATTATATACGGATAAGATATATTTTATATACAGGAGGATAAAAGTATTATATACAGGACGGGATAAGATATATACAGGGGGGTTAAGGATAAAAGGACAATAATAAAACAGGATGGAGATATAGTATTATATACAGGATGGAGATATAGTATTATATACAGGATGGAGATATAGTATTATATACAGGATGGAGATATAGTATTATATACAGGATGGAAAAGTATATAAAGGAAAGAGATATAGTTATATACGGGAGGAAAATATATAAAAACAGGACGAGATAAGAAATTATATAAGTTAAAGAAAAGTAAAAATACAATGAGATATAGAATTAATAAAAAAAGGGATATAATTATATACAGAAGGAGAATAAAGTATAACGGGATGAGAAAAAGATTATATACAGGATGGATATATTATAAATACAGTTTTAGATATAGTATTATATCGGGATAAGAAATGTATTATATACGGGATGAAATATTAAAAATTACAGGATGGAGATATAGTATTATATACAGGATGGAGATATTGTATATACAGGATGGAGATACAGTGTTATATACGGGCTGTAGGTACAGTGTTATATTATATACAGGGTGGAGATACAGTGTTATATACAGGGTGGAGATACAGTGTAATTTACAGCTGATACACGTTATAACACACGTAGATATGTAATACAACACAATACTGCCCCGCCTGATATTAAAATTTTTAAAACCATTTAGAAGATGAAGGGTTTTCGCTCCCTGTATATAACACTCTATACAGACACATGAAGAGGGAATATAGGGGGCCTTATGTTGAAAACGCCCAGCCGGAAAGACAGCCCTTTTTGCCCATACAACAAAAGAGCTCATAGCAAACCAATAAAGCTCACTTTCATTTCCAGACACAAAGGGAAAAAAAGCTGAGCTCTGAGGTTGCTGTTGGCTCTGATTGGTTGCTATGGAAACAAGGACTCTAAAAGCTAACAGTTTTCTACAAAAGGCCAGATGTTATGTAAACCCCCCGCAAGCAACTCATCCCTTAGGCTATGTTCACACGGGCAAATTTCGGCGCACTTCACGCATTTTGCCTCTAAAAAACAGATGCGCAACAAAATTACGGTAATCCTGCTCCATAAGAACTAAGATTACGCCTCCCTCCCCCTTTACAATACGCCCGCACCGCGGAGTACACGCTAACCGATCCCAAATCACTTATCATTCTGTGCTTTGTGTTATTGGCTGTATATCTGCAGTAGAGGACGGAGCTGTGCTGTATCTGGCATCTCTGCTTCGTTTGCTCAGTATTATCCAGACACAGCAGGTTTAGGGGCTGAGACAGCTTACACCATTTCCTGTAAACCTACAGATGTAGCAGAGCTAAACGTGTGATTTAAAGAGCACCTGTGATTAAATCCTTAAGTGACAATTCTGGAGCTTCTCCTCTTACATCTCTGTGTTGTGCTCAGGACACGTTTTGGCACACTGCAGTTTGTCTCACAATGCGACACATTTATAAATTGCTGTGAGATACTTTCAGACAGAAACATGAACTCCAGTTTGGCGCAGCACTGCCTAAGACACTTTCCACGGCTACACTTTTCACAGTGACTATATCATCGCTGATTCGACAATGTTAAACTTTGTAGGGACAACCCCCTCACCTAATTGGTCACACCCAGCTGACAGATTCAGTGATACATTTTAGGGGGAGTAACAAAAGGGGAGCACAGCACAAATATGAAAAAGAGGCTCGGATTTTATATCACAGGGAAAATATCACAGTCCTCTTTAAAAACCCTTTAATCCCTCCAAAAAAAAAAAAAATCTTTTCTTTTTGTCCTCCCCCCTTTCCAAAAGCCAAACGTTTTTTTTTTCCACCTACATAGACAAAAGGGGGTTTTTTTTTTGGGGGACAAGTTGTACTTTCCATGGGATATTCATATACCAAGAATATAGGGGGAAAACCGCAAAAAAAATTCTAAGTGGGGCAAAATGTGAAAAAAATTTACTTGTGCCATGTTTGCAGGAATTTTGTTTTTGCGGCGTTCTATCTTCGGTAAAAGTAATGTCTTACCTGTATTCTACAGTTTGATACACATCCTCCAATACCAAACATGTACGGTTTCCGTTATGTTTGGTGGTGTAAAAAAAAATCCACTTTCTGTTTTAAATTGCGCCGCCCCCATTTTTGTCCCAGCAATAACTTTTTTGTACTAACACCAAACGGAATTCAGTGAGGGGGGGCTTTTTTTTTGCGGGCTAAAGTTTCCTTTTTTTTTGCTAGCATTTTTGGGAAGCATGCAACTTTTTTATCCTTTTATTCCAATTTTTTATAACGAAATGACCGATAAACGCAATTTTGGCAAAAAATTTTTTTTCTTCACTTTTTCAGCGAAAGGGGAAAAATGATGTTAAAATTTTAATAGTTTGATTTTTTTCGGACGCGGCGATCCCAAATATAATTTTTTTTTATTTTGAAAAATGGAAAAAGGGGGCTTTTTTGAACTTTTAATATTTTTTTATACTTTAAAACCTTTTTTTTTTTTTTTTTAAATTTTGAGTCCCCCTAGGGCATTTTCACCACTAGGGGTGCAAGCATTTTATACAGCCTAAGCTTTAAAAAAATGCATTGGGGTTTACCAAAGGGGGTTTTTACCCACTTCCTGCCGGCCCAAAGTGGGTAAAACAAAAACAAGAGGCTTCCCGGCCATGTTCCCATCGGAACCCCCCGTCCAAAGGGGGGTTAAACACCCCCCCCTTTTGGGGGGAACTCCCGGTTTAGCGAAATTTTACCGCAAACACCCGTGTCTTGAGGGGGGGTCGCCTCGACCTGCGCAACCCTTTAACGCCCACCCCGGGACTCCCATAGTCCAGGGGGGTTTAAAGGGTTAAAAAATCCCCAAAAGGGGAACCCTTTAAATTTTAAATTTTAGTGGACTTCATAGCATACAATTTCCCACAGATACAGCCATTAGTGAAATTCCTCTCTTTAAAGGGACTCTACCATCAAAAACTTTGCTGTTCACATATTGAGAAGAAATGTGCGACAATTATGTGGATTTTTTTAATTGTGTTTTTTTTATATATATTTTTTCTGGTTTCTGGCTACGTACCTTACTCTCTCTGACTTCCCTTTCGTGACTTCTGACAGCACAGCAGTGAGAGGACTGCTTGATGGTCCTTCTTTCTGGTTGGCTCTGGTCTGAGAAGTATTGTATTATGTAAGTATTTTCAGCAATAACCTGATAAGTGTGAAGAAACCCTTCCTTTCACAGTGCAGAAAAAGATTACCCTATTTTCCTTTCATGTGTTGCTCATAGCGGACTAGTATAATTAGTAAACGAATTCTTGATGTTGGATCCACAGGATCACCGCAGGCGATGGCCGTAAGCCCCTAACCAGGGAGTGAGAAATCTAAGTGGGACCCCGTTTACATCCCAGAGCCCGCCGCAAAGCGGATGGGCCTTGCTGCGGCGGGTTGTCCACCTGGTCACACCACTCGGCGGGCTTGCCTGCGGTGGCGCCAAGGGGTGCGATGTACAGGTAACTGGCAGGCCAGCTCGTAGTCGAGGACAACAGAAGGTCAGTGACAGGAGAACCTCTGTTTCTGGACGGTAGACAAGCAGGTGTGGTCCGGGGCAGGCGCAATGTCGTAGACGGTAGAGACGTATTCAGAGGGTCGGTCTACAGAAACAGGAAGGCAATACTAGGAACGCACAGGAACACTTCACCATGGGTATGAAACACCAAGGATCCACGAGGGCCGCAGGCAAAGTCACCGGACCAAAATAGGAGGCAGAGCCTGGCAATGATTCAATTAACTTACCGTGCACTTCCCCTTTAAATTCCAATTGCCGCGCGCGCGCCCGTAGGGCGGAGCTACGCGCCGGACACGGATGCATCCTGACACGTGAGCGTGGCCGGGTTAAGTGCATGCCGGCGGGGACGGGGATCGAGCGGACCCCCGAACCCGACGTGCAGGACGGGGCTTCCGCTCGGTGCCAGGAGCACAGGGTGCGCCTGCGACCCTACGGGACAAGTGTTCGCAGGCGTCCCGTACAGTACCCCGCCCCCCGCCCCTTGGGCCCCCCCCCTCCATTACTCTGGATTTGAGAAATCTCCTGGATGAAGACTGCGGTTCAGGATGTCTCCTCCGGCTCCCAGGACCTGCTCTTCAGGCCGAACCCCCTCCAGTCCACACAAGAAGTATCGCTATTTCCCTATTCTTCTCATAGCACAGAATCTCCTTGACCTCGAAGACATTGGCATCCAGCCACAGACGGAGGAGTGGCGGCCCTCCTGCTGAAAAATGGTTAAGGACCAAGGTTTCAATAAGGAGACATGAAACGCGTTGGAATTCTCATCGTGGGAGGGAGCCGGAGTTTGTAAATGCTACCGGATTGATGCGGCTTGATGACCTCAAAGGGTCCCCAGGAAACGGGGTTCCAGTTGTGAGAACGGCACTTTAAGCGGACATATCTAGCTATAGCCACACCTTTCACCTGGGAGAACACCGAGGAGGGATTCTTCTCTTGTCCCTTGTAGACATCCTTCAAGCTACCTGCGGACGCGCGGAAGCAGCGACTGAAGGGTCTGGGGACTCATATTGCCTTCATTTCTTGAACCAGTGCGTCCGCCCGCCGGGACCAATCGGAGGAGGTTGCCAGAGGTAGAGGGGGGCGTGGAAGCCAAGCCATACACGATAAAGAAGGGGGAGGCCCTGTGGACGTCGAAATCCAAGGGAGTTAAAGGAGCAACTCCGCCCACAGCAAGTAAAATTGCCCAACATCTTGGGCCGTGCCGAGACCGAAATGACGAAGTAGCCACCCAAGAACTTGGTTAGACCCTCTCCACCTGGCCGTCTCCGTCTGTGTGATTGGTAGCCGAAGAGAAGTCGAGCTCACTTGAAGTTGGTAGCACAGAGCCGCCAAAACCGGAGACAAATTTAAACTCCCCGTCCGATACAATTTGCTGAGGGAGTCCATGAAGCCGAACACATGGACTGGAAGAATAACTCAGCAGCCGGGAGGCAGATGGCAGCCGCTGCAACGGGACGAAGTGCGCCATTTTTGGAACAATCGATCTAGTAATCACCCAGATAATGGTGTATGCCAACGACGGAGGTGAGGTCCTTTATAAAGTCCATCGAAATGTTTGGTCAGGGTAGAAGTGGGAACAGGAAGTGGCTGAAGTAGGGCCCTGCCGCTTGTGACGTGGCGTCTTGTTCCGGCACAGGAGTCGCAAGACGCAAACGAAGTCCTTGATATCCTTCTCCAGCTCTGGCCACCAATAGAACCGGGATTAGTCAGTGGAAGGTTCTTCGTGCGCCGGGTAGTGCCAGCCACCAATGAGCAATGTCCCCATTTCAAGATACGTCCTGCGGAGAGCAGGACGCACATAAGTCCTTCGCAGGAGGCGGACCTTCCGTGGAGGTCCACTGGAGCAGCCGCGATGGAGACATTCCTGGGGGAATGATTTGTTTCCGGGGAGGGCTTCTTCACCCACCTACGTCGGAAGTCCGGGAGAGGGCATCAGCATCTCAACCATTCTCTTCGGCTGGCCTGAAATGATCTGAAAGTCGAAACCTGAGAAAGAAGAGGACCACCTGGCCTGGCGTGGGTTTAATGTCTCTGAGCGCAGTCTGCAAATATTGGAGGTTCTTGTGGTCGAGTAGATAACGGATGGGAAATATACGGCTCCCCCCAGTCAGATAACGCCACTCCCTCCAGGGCCAATTGATGGCCATAGCTCCCGTTCGGCAATCGTGTAGTTCCTCTACCGGCAGAAGAGAACGTCCTTGGATAAGAAGCCGCATGACACAGTCTTACCCGTCAGGGCCCTTTTTTGTGTAAGACTGCTACCGGCCCACACAGACGAAGCATACACCTCCAGAGCGAATGTGTTTCGCGGGTTCTGGACGAGCAAGGATAGAAGCCGTACGAAGGGCGGAGATTGAGCTTCACAAACGCCCCCGACTCGGCCTCGACAGGCCAACTGCGTGGGATTGCTTGTTCTTGTGATGCACTAATCGTGAGCCACCAGCGTAGAGATAGTGGCGGGATGAACCATGGCGATAATAATTTCAAGAATCCCAAGAATCGCTGATAGCCCGCAGGCACCGACGGGGCGTGGGCCACTGCAATACGGCAGACAGTTTAGCCAGGATCATTCCGTAAGTCCTTGGTCAGAGATGACATACCCCAGAAACCGGCAGGCTGGTCTGACATGGAAAAGGCACTTCCTAGCTGGACATTCAGGTAGGATCTCCCGGAGACGTCATAGTACTAGACGGACATGGCCTGCGGTGTGTCTCGAGGTCAGGGGAGAACACCAGTAAGTCATCTGCGGTAACCAACCACGCAGAGAGAGTAGGTCCCTGAAAGACGTCATTCACGAGCTTCCTGAAAAGAACGCTTGGCGCATTACAGAGTCCGAAGGGCATCACCAGGTACACGAAATGCCATCCCTGGTGTTGAGAAGGCCGTCACTTCCATGCATCACCCTTGAGCGGATATCGGACCCAAGTTGTTAGGCCCCTCTCAAATCAACTTGGAGAAAGATCTTGGGCCGCCTTGCAGGCGATCAAAAAGTTCCGTGATCATGGCGGCAAGGTCACCGGTCTTTACCGTATCTTGTTCAAGCCCTGGTAGTCGATGCAGGGCAGTACGGTACGCCCTTCTTTATTTCACAAAAAAGAACCCCGCACGCGCCAGCGTGAGGACGAGACTTCCGGATGCTACCCCTTCTTGAAATTTTCCTGGATGTACTCCGACATGGCTTGGTCTCAGAACAACAGAGGGTAGACTCGGCCCAACGGGAGAACTGTACCCAAATCGGCAATAAAGTCGACGGGTCAAAGCAATTGTATGGACGGTGCGGCGGAAGACTCTCTGCTTGTCTCTCGATAACAGATCGGCATACACCAGATATTCGGAGTGCGGTCAGCCCGGGCAGCGTCTCCTGAAGGTTAAGTGTAGAGCAGATTAAGCACCGAGCGATGTGCCACCAAACAACGCCCCCAATCAGTTGGGACCCCAACGAATCACACTCTCCAGAGGACCAGGACCAGGATAGGAGAGTGGCGCCGTAGCACATGGAGTCCGAGAGGAACGCCGACGAGGAGCGAGGCAATCACATAGAAGGCGAACTCTTCCTTAAGGCAGTGCCCCCACATGTAAGAGACAGAGGCTTGGTGACGAACTGGATGTGTGTACCGCTAAGCACTTCCCCGCTGACTGATGAGATGACAAGCGGTTTCTTTCTCCAGACAGTACCGCTGGAAGACCGATACCGCCTCACTACAGAGGCTGGTGAACTGAAGTATTTCCCCGCGGAGCCCGAGTCCAAAACGCCTGAACCTGAATGTGATTACCTGACTCTGACAACGACCTGCCCAGGCATCCACCATTCGTGAGAGGAGGAGGTTGCCACTAGGAATGGCCTCTCCCACAGAACCTAGGTGCGGGAAGTTTCCCACGCAGCCTTGGGCGCTTGTGGACATTCTCCTAACATCCTCTGGGGCTGCAACAGTAGAGACACAAGTTCAGTTGTCGCCGCTTGGGGGGCCAATACTTGCTCAGAGAGACGAGCCCCGAAAAATCAATCGCAGGGCTCGATGGTGGTGTTGGAGGCTGGTGGCTCCGGAGGCCCCCTGGAACCCCGGTGCCAGGCGAGAAACCTGCTAGTTTCTTGGCTGACTGACTTCTGCTGAAGCTACTCCCCCGTCAATAAAGCGATATCGATGCGGGTCGCCAACCGACAAGGTCGCTAAGTGGAGGACTTCAGAGGTACTCTACAGCGTCCAAGACGTCTTTAACAGCGACGAACTTGAGAGAACCCCTTCTTGAACGTAGCACACAGAGCGGCCCGTTCCATGTCCAGTTCAGAGGCCAGCGTACGGGAATTGCAACCCGCGTAGTCCCTACAAGACAGTCCCCCGGCGTAGGTTTAGGAGGGCCGTCTCAGCGGAGGAGGCAACGGCCTGGTTCCTCGAAGATACATTGCTGAACTCACTGAGGAAACCGACTGTAGATCCGCCTCACAGGATCATCTCTGTCCCATAGCTGTGTAAAGCCCATGCCAGGGCCTTTCCTGAGGGAGGCTGACCCACGAAAGCCACCTCGCACGTTCGGACAGGAACTGTCATCCAGCTCCACGAGCATAGAGCAATTGACAGTGATAAACCCCCTGCATAGTCTCGTCTCTCGGGTCAGCCGCTGAAACTTGGATGGGAGTGACTGCCGCAAGCAGGGTCACCCTGGGGATCACCGTAACGCGCTGACAGCAGGAAACTGACTGAGAATGGCGGTGGCTGCTGCAGGACGGTACGAGCCTGCTGCACCAAGGAGGAGAGTTGCCTCGATCGCCTGCCGCTGCTGAGCAATCTGTTGCGATTGCTTTGGCCACGACGTGATGCGCTGGCGCAACACTTTGGCACGTGTACCTTGGCGGGATCCATGGATGGCCGGATCCTACTGTAACTGATTCTGGTGAAGGTGTGATCCACTGGACTCACCCAGGCGATGGGAGTAAGCCCCTACCAGGGAGTGGAATCTAAGTGGGACCCGTTTTGCACCAGAGCCCGTCGCAAAGCGGGATGGTCTTGCTGCGGCAGGTGGTCCACCCAGAGATCACTACCGACAGGCGGGGCTTTCCTGCGTGGCGGCCAAGGGTGCGAGGTACAGTGAACGCAGTCAGGCTCGTAGTCAGGACAGACAGAAGGTCAGGACAGAGACTCTGGTTCGTGGACGGATAACAACATGATGGTCGAGGTCAAGGCTGCAAGGTTTTCTTAGACGGTAGACCGTTGCAGAGGGTCGGTACACAGGAATGCAATACTGTAACGCTCAGGAACACTTCACCATGGGGATGAACACCAAAGGGTCCGGCGAGGGGGCCGGGAGGGAATGACCGGGCTAAATTGGGGCATGCCCGCAATGAACCAATTTACCGCCACTGCCCCCTTAAATTTCCCAATGCCGGCCTGCGCGCCGTAGGGCGGGGCTAGCGCCGGACATGGAAGCACCTGACAGGGAGCGGGGGGGGGGTAATGCATGCCGCGGGGACGGGGGGCAGCGGACCCCGAAACCCCACGGCGGACGGGGGGGTTCGCTCGGGCAGGGCAAGGGCGCGCCGGCGACCGGGGACAGTGGTCGCAGGGGCGTCCGTGACAATAATATTTTCTGTCTGTGTGGAAAGAACAATAAAGCAGTCATTACCTACTATTTGTAATAAGACAAATTTGAGTAAACAGCTTAAGTGAGATGACCCCACACCCTACAAATGTTCCCTTCACACTAGAGAATGAAATATTTAAATTAAATTTTAATTTCATAGAACTGCTGAAAAAAAAAAACCAACACAAAGAGGCTCAAAAAACCCTCTTTTTAAAAGTAATTACCCAAAACTTCCATTAAAGGTTTTTCTTACAAAAAGGTTGCTTTTTGTTTAAATGTATTAGTAAACCAAAATGGGGTCAAAACATTAAAGTGTCAATTACATATTTATGTTACAGTGTCATTAAGAGTGGAAGATACAATATATAACCATAACCATTGGATGGTGTGGTAAATGTGGTATGTGATTCTTCTTGACGTTTCGGGTTTACACTTCCCCCATTTTTTTCCACTCCGACATGAATTTAGAATAAACTTTCCCCCCTTTTTAGGGCAATTAGGAAAACCAAAATAATTTATATTTGCCAAATGCCAGAATAATGAGAGAGAGAATTTTTTAAGCCATTTTTATTATTTTCTGCAAATTCAAAAGTTTCCATACATTTCATTAGTATTTGGTAGCATTGCCCTTATTCTGTATGACTTGGGTCAAACATTTTGGATCCTTCCACAATGTTCTCACAATAGTTGGTAGGAATTTTGGCCCATTCCTCCTGACAGAACTGGTGTAACTGAGCCGTGTTTGTAGGTTGCCTTGCTCCCACCTGCCTTTTCAGCTTTGCCCCTACATTTTCAATAGGGTTTAGATCAGGGCTTTGTGATGACCACTCCAAAACATTGACTTGTTTATCCTTAAGTCACTTTGTAACCTGTTTGGCAGTATGCTTTGGATCATTGTCTATTTGAAAGACCCATTTCCGCCCAAGCTTCTTGATGTCTTGAGTTGTTGCTTCAGTTTTGCCACATAATCTTCTTTCCTCATGATGCCATCTATTTTATAAAATGCACCAGTCCCTCCTGCATCAAAACAACCCCACAACATGATGATGCCACCCACGTGTTTCACAGTTGGGATGGAGTTCTTAGGCTTCCAAGCTTCTCCCTTTTTCCTCCAAACGTAACAATGGTCATTATGGCCAAACAGTTCAATTTTAGTTTCATCAGACCACAGCACATGTCTCTAGAAATGTAGGTCTTTGTTCCTGTGCATTTGCAAACATTAATCTGGCTTTTATATATGTTTCTTTTGGAGTAATGGCTTCTTCCTGGCAGAGTGGCCTTTCAGCCCATGTTGATACAGTACTCGTTTCACTGTGGATCATGACACAAACTTACCAGCTTCCGGCAGCATCTTCACAAGGTCTTTTGCTTTTGTTCTTGGGTTGATATGCACATGTCGGACCAAAGCACATTCATCTCGGAGAGACACAGAACTCGTCTCGTTGATCCTGGAGGTCACGCCTTTGGGACCGCCACGATCAATAAAATGGGGTTGCTGACTCCCTGTCCTTCAGGATATATTTTCATAGATCAGACTTTTAAAGAGACAGCGATACTAATTATGTGTAACTTTATTTATTTTTTACTTGTTTAATGACTAAAGGGGGGTGATTTGAACTCTTAATATTTTTTATGTTTTTTATATTTTTAAAACTCTTTTTTTTTTTGCTTATGCATTTAGTCCCCCTAGATTACTTGACCAATAGGGGGCGCGATCGTCATTATACTGTTCTGCATCATGTGTATAATGCAGAAGGGTGTACAAAGATGGCGCTCCTATGACCTACGGCAGAAAGTCATAGGAGCAGTAAGATGGCAGCCATTAAAGCCTTCATTAGGTTTCTGGCTGCCATAGCATCCCCTCGGCACCCCACAATTAAGTCGTGGGGGGCCGATCATGGTTTAGATGCCGCAGTTGCGATCATCGTTGCATCTAAGTGGTTAAGCTGCAGAGATTAGAGCTGGCTCCAATCTCTACTTTTACCGGCAGGTGTCAGCTGTATCTAACAGCCAGGATATGCCGTGTATGGAGTGGGCTCAGCAAGTGTCTCCCTTAGCATCGTCATGACGTACCAGTAAGTCATGGTGTGCTAAGGGGTTAAGAGGCTGCAGCTAGTGGCGAGTGTCAGCTGTAAATAACCCAACGGGTACAGAGCTTCTGAATCCTGTCCATACTCCCTTACTGACATTTTGATGTAAAGATCCATCAACTGTCAGTAAGGGGTTATGCTCTGCAGGTTTACAGATCTCATAGGGTGATAAGTATGGACCCATCTTGCTATGGCCCAAAAGCAGCTTAATGGGCAGTATTCATGGTATATACTGGAGATGTACCAGAGTCATTGTCATGGCTAATTATACTATATCAGTAATTGCATTGCGGAGATGCCTATGGGTAACACAGGGATCTCTGTTCCTCTGTCAACCACCTAGATGCTTCAGCCACTATTGACCTTGACATCTAGGTGGTTAAACCTGGGATGGGAGCTAGCTTCGTATGCTATTGTATTGGGCCGTACATGACAGCTGACTCCCGCTGTGGATGGTGCAGTCAAAGCTTCTGAGACTTCACCAAGTGAGAGCCATAAGTATACAGCACCTGGGAGACTCACCAACTCGTATAGGAGTGCAGAACGTATGGTTATACATGTCATGTATAGATGGAGGTTGGAGAGAATCATCTCCTCTGGAGGACCGAAAGAATCCCGCAAGCAGGTACCCTGTTTCCCTGAAAATAAGACAGTGTCTTATATTAATTTTTGCACTAGGTCTTATTTTCAGGGGACGTCTTATTTTTCCATGAACAAAAATTCACATTTATTGTTGAACAAAAGAAAAAATCATAATTTATTAATTTACTGTAGTCCTGTCATCACAAACATCAGCATAACAAGCCAAACTCTGAAGCAACAGGTAACCCCAGTCCCACTATCTCATCAGTGTGCAGTGTATGTAGTGAGAGACTCTGATCACCCTGTATAAGCAGCTATGCCCTCAGCTCCCCCTGCACAGTTGGTAACTTCCACTGCCTTCTGTAGGATCTCCTGACTTACAAAGGGAAAGCAAAAGCCTTCTCCCTGTGATACTGCGCTAAATCCTCTGGATTGTTAATGTAATTGAGAAAAGTATTATAATTTCATCTACTATCAATTTGTGTGTGTGTATGTGTAGAGGTGATAGGTGCTTTTATAGCAATGACTGCCGCTAGGTCTTATTTTCAGGGGAAGCCTTATATTTCTAAGCTTGAAAAAAATTGTACTAGGTCTTATTTTCGGGGGATGCCTTATTTTCGGGGAAACACAGTAAGTGATAGACAAGAAGGACGTTGGTGAAAAACATGAAGTGAGCAGAAAAGAAGTAATTTGAAGGCAGCAAAATACTGGCACGGCCAGACCTGAAGTTGGTTAGACAGTGGGACCACTGTGATCCTGCCACCCGCATTCACCTGGAGCCATACCTTCATGAGAGCTTTGCATTACTATAGAATGGTATGGACCAGTACTATAAGGAGTCAATCACTTATCGCTTTACCGCATTGCCTTGTAAAAGCAGAGTCTGCAGGATTTCCGGCAATGATTGTTAAGTACCAGACAGCTAATCTTGGGGAGGAAATTCGTTTTTGCTTTTAGCTTTTCTTTCATATAAGCAAGTATGAATGGAGGCGTCATAAATATATACTGGACAGCTGAAGAAATGTTATATCAAGCAGCATTACTGTGCATTAATATTAATACGGATCAATACCCTCAGAATGATGACTGCATTACCCTCACTCCACTCATCTATTTCTGTGTAGAACATATATATTTCAGCAAGCAATTCATCAATGTCACTTTTACCCTTAAAGTGAATGTCTGCGACTTCTCTGTTATGTTTAAAATGCTGTGCTTATTACTCTTATAATATATCTTTATAATACTTGCCAATTTCCTATATCTCCTGTACAGCCAAAGAGTTAAATAATAAAGTCGCGCTTACCTGAAGTCGCCATGAGAGGGAGCTTAGGAGTTTACTGAAGACAGAACTGTCATTGACTTAAAGGGGTTGTCCACCTCTATAAAAAGTTATTTAAAAAGGTCCAGTGCCTCAAGAATTAAAAAAAAAAAAAAAAAAAGCCAAACTCACCTTCCAGCGGCACATCTCTCCGGTCTTCTGTTGACACGGCATCACTGCTGAATGGGGATGGCACCAATGCAGCTGCTGATTGGCTTCAGTCATCACATGCCCCTAACTTACATCACCCTTCGGAGATGTTCACTTCTGAATATGCCATAAGTCACATTATTATCACCACCTACTACTTTTCACATTAGCAGTTTATAGCTCATGAAGGAAGTCACGAGTGCACTGGCGTGGTGGGTATATAAGGTGTTTGATAGACTGCCTGCACGTATCGCTCGTTGCTGTCATGAGTAAAAGGGATAGAGTTGTAAAAAGGGATGATTATTGGCTTTTGGGCCAAGGGTGTTGGTATTTCTGAAACTACGCAGTTTGTGAACTGTTGGCGGCTGCTATGGTGAAAATATCGTGAGTGGACAAATGGCGCCATTGTGAATAAGTGACGAAGAAACTGTTGAACGTGCTTCAGGAGGATGGAGGACACACTACAAAGGAGTAGCTCACCACCAAAATGACCAAGGGGTCAACCAGACGTGTCTAACACAACAGTAAATCCTGCTGCGTATAGGGCCCCATAGAAGACGGATGTCACTGCACCTCTGCTAATCCTACTGTGTACGGGGCCTTGGCGCAGACGGATGCCACTGCACTTCTGCTACCCTACTGTGTATGGGGCCTGAAGCAGACTGGTGTCACTGCACCTCTGCTAATCCTACTGTGTATGGGGCCCCAGAGCAGACGGATGTCACTGCACCTCTGCTAACCCTACTGTGTATGGCACCCCGGTGCAGACGGATGTCACTGCACCTCTGCTAACCCTACTGTGTATGGGGCCCGGAGCAGACGGATGTCACTGCACCTCTGCTAACCTACTGTGTATGGAGCCTTGGAGCAGACGGATGTCACTGCACCTCTGCTAACCCTACTGTGTATGGGGCCCAGAGCAGACAGATGTCACTGCACCTCTGCTAACCTACTGTGTATGGAGCCTTGGAGCAGACGGATGTCACTGCACCTCTGCTAACCCTACTGTGTATGGGGCCAAGAGCAGATGGATTTCACTGCACCTCTGCTAACCAAACTGTGTATGGGGACTGGAGCAGACGGTTGTCACTGCACCTCTGCTAATCCTACTGTGTATGGGGCCCCAGAGCAGACGGATGTCACTGCACCTCTGCTATCCCTACTGTGTATGGAGCCCGGAGCAGACAGTTGTCACTGCTCCTCTGCTACCCTACTGTGTTTGGGCCCAGAGCAGACGAATGTCACTGCACCTCTGCTAACCTACTGTGTATGGGGCCTTGGAGCAGACGGATTTCACTGCACTTCTGCTAACCTACTGTGTATGGGGCCACAGAGCAGATTGATGTCACGGCACCTCTGCTAACCCTACTGAATATGTGACCCCAGAGCAGACAGATGTCCCTGCACCTCTGCTACCCCTACTGTGTATGGGGCCCCAAAGCAGACGGATGTCACTGCACCTCTGCTAACCCTACTGTGTATGGGGCCCCGGAGCAGACTGAAGTCACTGCACCTCTGCCAACCCTACTGTGTATGGGGCCACTGAGCAGATGGATGTCAATGCACCTCTGCTAACCCTACTGTGTATGGAGCCCCAGAGCAGACGGATGTCACTGCACCTCTGCTAACCCTACTGTGTATGGAGCACTGGAGCAGACGGATGTCACTGCACCTCTGCTAACCCTACTGCGTTCTTGGGGCCCCGGAGCAGACGGATGTCACTGCACCTCTGCTAACCCTACTGTGTATGGGGCCCTGGAGCAGACTGATGTCACTGCACCTCTGCTAACCCTACTGTGTATGGGGCCCGGAGCAGACGGATGTCACCGCACCTCTGCTAACTCTACTGTGTATGGGGCCTTGGAGCAGACGGATGTCACTGCACCTCTGCTAACCTACTGTGTATGGGGCCCCGGAGCAGATGGATGTCACTGCACCTCTGCCAACCTACTGTGTATGGTGGCCCGGAGCAGACGGATGTCACTGCACCTCTGCTAACCCTACTGTATATGTGACCCAAGAGCAGACAGATGTCCCTGCAGCTCTGCTAACCCTACTGTGTATGGGGCCCCAAAGCAGATGAATGTCACTGCACCTCTGCTAACCCTACTGTGTATGGGGCCCCAGAGCAGACGGATGTCACTGCACCTCTGCTAACCCTACTGTGTATGGAGCCCCAGAGCAGACGGATGTCACTGCACCTCTGCTAACCCTACTGTGTATGGGGCCCCAGAGCAGACGGATGTCACTGCACCTCTGCTAACCCTACTGTGTATGGAGACTGGAGCAGACGGATGTCGCTGCAGCTCTGCTAACCCTACTGTCTGTGAGACACCGGAGAAGACAGATGTCACTGCATCTCTGCTAACCCTACTGTGAATGGGGCCCGGAGCAGACAGATGTCACTGCACCTCTGCTAACCCTACTGTGTATGGGCCCGGAGCAGACGAATGTCACCGCACCTCTGCTAACCCTACTGTGTATGGGGCCCTGGAGCAGACAGATGTCACTACACCTCTGGTAACCCTACTGTGTATGGGGCCTTGAAGCAGACGGATGTCACCGCACCTCTGCTAACCCTACTGTGTGTGGGGCCCCGGAGCAGACGGATGTCACTGCATCTCTGCTAACCAAACTGTGTATGGGGCCCCGGAGCAGACGGATGTCACTGCACCTCTGCTAACCCTACTGTGTATGGAGCACTGGAGCAGACGGATGTCACTGCAGCTCTGCTAACCCTACTGTGTATGGGGCCCGGAGCAGACAGATGTCACTGCACCTCTGCTAACCCTACTGTGTATGGAGCACTGGAGCAGACGGATGTCACTGCAGCTCTGCTAACCCTATTGTCTGTGAGACACCCGAGCAGACGGATGTCACTGCACCTCTGCTAACCCTACTGTGAATGGGGCCCGGAGCAGACAGATGTCACTGCAACCTCTGCTAACCCTATGTATGGGAACATGAAGCAGACGGATGTCACTGCACGTCTGCTAACCCTACTGTGTATGGGGCCCGGAGCAGACAGATGTCACTGCACCTCTGCTAACCCTACTGTGAATGGGGCCCGGAGCAGACAGATGTCACTGCACCTCTGCTAACCCTATGTGTGGGAACATGAAGCAAATGGATGTTACTGCACCTCTGATAACCCTACGGTGTATGGGAACATGGAGCAGACGGATGTCACTGCATCTCTGTTGACCAAACTATTTTTAATGGCAATATCAGAATAGGGCCTTCACTGATTGGTAATGGGTTGTCTTCTATGGTGAGTCACATATTCCACTTTTTCAAATAGATGGATATTGGCGTGTCAGAGAACAAACAAATGGAATGCACCCTCATCCAATTTGGGTATAAATTTACCCTTGCAGATCACGTACACCCATACATGCTGATTGTCTTCTCTGGAGCGGATGGCATCTTCCAGCAAGACAATGCAACATGTCACACGGTTGGAAATATCCAACATTGGTTGTAAGAGCAGGACCAAGACTTCCAAGTACTACCCGGCCCCTAATTCTCCAGACTTGCACCCAGTTGAGCCTGTGTGTGGAGCCCTGGGTGGTGGTGTTGGCTCTATGGCCCCTCCAGCAGCTGTGGGATGCAGTCAGCGCCAGATACCTGTGACAACCTACCAGGACCTTGTTGAGTCACTCTCAGCCCATCTAGCTGCTGTCCGGACTGCACAAAACAGTTACTCTGAATATTTTCTGCTGGTCATAATAACGTGATTCGACTGTAGCATATGTTATTTATATAACATTCATTGGTCAACATGAAAATTTGATCTAGGGACATAAAAGGGTTCATTTAAATTCCCTGGTCCACTAAGTATAATAGATTTGGAGACCAGATAATTACTTAGGTATCTATGGAGTTAAGCAGGGATTTCCAACCTGTGGTTCTACAGCTTTTGCAAAACTTCCCTTGTCCCTCGAACGGCTCATCTTGGAAGTTGTAGCACCGGTCGGGGACCACAGAAAAAGAGACTTCTCTACCTATGACCTTCTGCATCCAGTTTGGGCATAGTTAGCTCCACAGGAGGCCATGGTCGTGCCAGGCTGGTGCTAGTATCAGATTATTTTGCAGAGAATCTGCCCCCCTCGTGTTGTTCTCTATAATGGGCTCATTTATCATCTACTTCACGTGCACGCATTTCATCCAGCAATCAGCCTGCATGGGGTCCTAAATATTTCAGAAAGGTCAAAGACATGGTAATAATGCTGGAAATGGCAGACTTTTGAAAGCCGGTGTTTGAAGAAAGATACAAGTCGATTAATTTACACTGAGTGAACTATCTGGAAGCCACAAGGAACATGGGACAAATCAGGACAGAGAAGACATTGAACATTTCATTAACTCTTGCATTGCTTCCGGATCTCCTAGGACCTTGGTATTAGCTTCAATACAACAGTGAGATGGTGTCCTTCCTGAAGAAAGGTGAAGATCAAATATGGTTCCCCATTATGGTTCTGGGTTTTGCTCCCAACACATAGGGGCTTGCTATATATTTCCTTCTCTATATCCTGTGCATGAGCCTTGAGGTTCCTTTCGGAGTCCCCATAAGTTTTTGACAACTTACAGTAAATAGGTTTGGATCCCTACAAAAAGTATGGGAAAAATTATTTTATGTAAAGCCCCCTCAAAAGACAAGGGGACATTCCCTTCGGCTGGAGAAAAAAAGGATTCAATCTACAGAGAAGAAAAGCTTTTCCACTGTAATAACTGTAAATCTGTGGAATAGCCGCCTGAGGAGCTGGTCACAGCAGGAACAGGTGAGGGTTTCAAGAAAGGCTTAGATATCTACTTGAAACTAAAGAATATGAATGTGTATGTAGCTATGTAAAATTCTGGATCCTGGCTGCTGGAGGCTCTGGGGTCTTCCCTGGAGCAGGTTGGTTCTTGGCTTGTGGGTTTCAGGGCATTAACCAGTGGGGAGTTTGGGCTTGAAGTCCTTATCTCCCTCCCTTCGACCACTTTTTCCCAACTTGATGGACACATGTCTTTTTTCAACCGTACTATGTAATCAGGATTGGTCCCCTCCTCTATACCATAAACCTCTTCTCCTGAACCAATGCTCACCACTAACACTTCAGTTTGGAATATGTAGTGGTTAAGTATTCTCTGTCCTTGTTAGGGTTCCAAATTTTCCTCCTTCGTAACCTTTGCATGACCTTTGGATCCACCTTGCTTGCCACCAATGCCCTTCCGTTTTGAATCCTGAAGAGTTTTTGACAATTTACAGCAAACAGGGTCGAACCAAGCAGGATTGGTCCCCTCCTCTATACCATACACCCCTGATCTTAGGCCAGTGCTCACCACTAATACTTCTCATTGGAACATGTGGTGGATAAGTATCCAAGACCTTGTTAACGTTCCAAATATTGAGTCACCACTAATACTTTGCTCTGGAATATGCGGTGGATAAATATCCTATACCGTGCTATGGCTCCAAACATTCCTCCTCCATATCTTTTGCATGACCCTTGGGCCCACTTTGCTTAACAAAAATGCAGTTCCTTCTGGAGTCCAGGTAAGTTTTTGACAACTAATAGCAAACAGGATTGGTCCCAGTTCTCCATACCATGCACCCCTGATTCTGAACCAATGCTCTCCACTAAGTCTTCACTTTGGAATATATGGTGGATAAGTATCCTGGTCCCTGTTAGGCTTTCACATTTTCCTTCTTCGTAACCTTTTCATGATCCTTGGATCCACCTTGCTCGCCAACAATGCCGTCCTGAAAAGTTTTGGACAACTTATAGCAAACAGGTTCGGACCAAGCAGGATTGGTCCCCTCCTCTATACTATATAGCCCTTATCCTGGACCAGTGCTCACCACTAATATGTCTCATAGGAGCATATGACAGATAAGTATCTTACACTCTGCTATGGTTCCAGACATTGATGACCCTACACTCTTTCTTATGAACCATGAAGTCACCATACGTCCCGTGGCACCTCTTTGTTGAGTGGTATAAACTATCAGTGGCATGTAGAGAAATAGTCACATACACAGAAGTCATGGGCCCCCCTGTAACACTCAAAAGTGGGACTCATACCCAACTGAATGCTGCATGAAATGAAGAGGAAGTGATCATTAAATGATAACCTGATAGACAGAGTGGTTATCATTCAATAATTATACCTTCAAACATTTGAATACCCATAAATGGGACATTGATCCAGTAATGAGAACACCCCTTTAAATTGCTCCCGCTACTGGTCTGGGCATGATTGGACTACACTAGAACACCAAAATTCGAGAATCCACAGCACTCAATACAGGATTAGGCGTTGATTCGAAAAAACAAGCTTCACTTATAGTATTGGCTCAATATCCATGTTTTATAAAATCAAGAAGAGTGGGAATAAGGGTGGAAAGTCCATTCCAAGTGAGATTACTTATTGGGTAGTCGTCTGGTAATCTTGGCCTTGGCTAGGGTAGGTGTAACCCGCTGTGCTCTGACAAAGAGTAGGGTTTTGGAGTTTCTGAATCTCTTATCCACTGTGTGGAAATGAAGTGCAGAATATCCTAGTATAAAATAGATTATAGTGGTGACCTTATCTTGCAGGGGGAAGAGTCCTTGATGTGATGGTATCACATAGGGTCGAAATCTCTGTGGACTGGTGGTGGACTTGTGGCACCTAACTCTTCCACCCCAGCTTGTACACCTGATAAAGGTTCAGTTGAACCAAAACGTTGTGTATAATTTTCATACCATTTCATACCCGTCGCCATAGAGGATCACTCTGAGCAGAGAACCACCACAATTCAACCCTATGTGATACCATCACATCAAGGACTCTCACCCTGCAAGATAAGATCAGCGCTATAATCTATGTTCATACTAGGATGTTCGTTTCTACAAAGTGGATAAGAGATTCAGAAACTCCAGAACCCTACTCTTTGTCAGAGCACAGGGGATTACACCTACAGCAACCAAGACCAAGAGTACCAGACAACTACTCAATATGTAATCTCAATTGGAATGGACTTTCCACCTTTTTTTCCCACTCTACTTGATTATTTAAAACATGGACAGTATATTGAGCCAATACTATAACTTGTTTTTTCTTATCAACTCCTTATCCTATTGTCATAATCATGCCCGGCAGACCCCCAGCTTTGGACTGTAGTCGCCGGCCATGGCTGTTGCGATGTAAACTGTGGTTTATGACATAACGCTTTGTATTTATCTTACTGTGTGAACTCGGTTTTACTTCTCTACTTGCTTAATTGATTCCTGGCCAACACCCGTGGCCAGGAATCCTCTGGTACTCTTTTAGTTAATCTGTTACTTGCTGATTGACGGTTTTGTACCCAATCTGGTTTTGTGTTTGTTCCACCTATCACCTCTCTTCTGTTTTCCCTGGTTCCTTATTTAAGGGTTCCTTTGCCTCTCAGCTTTGCCTGCTATACTGGTCTTCTTGTTGCCTGTAGCTAGCCTTCTTCCTTGCCCATTACTGTTACCTGACTTTTGGCTTTGCTTCTGACTTCTCTTCTGCCTTCCATATTTGTACTTCGTCTCCCGGCTATTACCTACCTGGCTCGGCTTACGGTTATTCTTCTGTCTCCCGATTTTGTACCGCGTCTCCCAACAGTTGCCGTCTTTGCTTGTCTGACCTCCCATTTTGTGTTCTGTATCCGTTTGTCTGTGTCCTCTGTCTACACCTATTTAGTGTAGCTCTTAGTCTTCAGGTTGGGTCCAACCTTTTAAGGAGTTGGGTTCCCCAAAAGGCAGGGACAATGGTTGGGACCAGTGTCAGGGCCTCACTCTGTCTGTGTCTGCTTATGTGCCCCTGACACCTATAGTAAGTGTGCCATGGATTCTCGAATTTTACTAGACGGAACTCTCTTTGAGTTCCCTCCCTCCCGCCAAGGTATGCACTCCTAATTCCGTATTTACAGGCTCCTTCGAGAAATAGACAACAACACAAATATTACTATTTTCTCTCCAATCTCATTTTGCCTCTCTAGAAACCGCACAGGTAGCTCAGCCTTTGTTCAAGGGTATATTCACACTGCGTTTTTTTAAGTTTAAATTTACACTTTTTAAGTCTGCTTCAAAAAACGCCCGATTAGAGGTGTATTTTGAAAAATCCTATTCCCATGATTTTCTATGGGGATTTTACTAGTGAAAAATGACTCATGAATTAACGTCACTTATCTTTACGACCCTAAGGCCGTGTTCACACGGCTTATTCCCGACGGATTTGTGCGCTCACAAATCCGCCGTGAATAAGGGGTGGGACGGGGCGGGAGCGCGGCGGGGGCGCCGCTCCCGGCCCCATAGATAATGCATTGTTTACGGCGCGTCCGCGACGTAAATAATGTGCATGTCACTTTCTCCCCCCACAGCGGATTCGCCGAGCGGGGAGGAGCGACGGAATCCACTGTTCTCTATGAGAGCAGTGGATTACCGTAATAACTCCGACGGATTGGCGCCGTACTGAAGCGCAAATCCGGCGCGCAGTAGGGCGCCAATCCGCGGCAAAATAAGCTGTGTTAACGAGGCCTAATTGTGTCCAAAAAAGGCTCGCAATTACACTTGTGAAATACGCTTCATGTGAACGACAAGGCGTATTTTACATTATATTTAATTTCCAGTGCGATAAACGCACTAAAATATGGCCCAAGAAAAAAAGCCGTGTGAATATACCCTAAGTTCATTTTTTCCTCCCCGCCTTCCAGGAGCCATAACTTTTATATTGTTTTGTAGGACAAATGTACTTTTTAATACTTTCATTGATCATACAATGTAATGAACTAGGAAACCGCAGAGAAAAAAAAATTTCTGTGGATCGGAATGTGAACAATTGCGTCATTTTGACTGGGTGTTCCTTGTTATGGAGTTCGCTGTGCTGCATAAATGACACGCCATCTTTATTCTGGAGGTTGGCAGGATTCTGGCGACATCAAATAGTTTAAAGTTTTCATTTTGTAGTGCTTTTAAAAACTTTTTTTTTCTACATTGTGTTGCAGCACCATGTTCTTATTTATTTTTTAAGCTATGGACCTAAGTGAGGGCTTATTTTTATTGGTACCATTTTGGGGTTCATGCAGCTTTTTGATCACTTTTCATTCCAATTTTACAGTGGGGAAAAAAGTATTTAGTCAGTCACCAATTGTGCAAGTTCTCCCATTTAAAAAGATGAGAGAGGCCTGTAATTGACATCATAGGTCGACCTCAACTATGAGAGACAAAGTGAGAAAACAAATCCAGAAAATCACCTTGTCTGATTTGGAAAAAATGAATAATAATCTTTATTTATATAGCGGCAACATATTCCGCAGGACTTTACAATATAGAGAGTATAAGCACAGACAAACCAGACATTACATTATAAAAAAGCTACTTACAAATGAGACACGATGTGTGAGGGCCCTGCTCGCAAGAGCTTACAATCTATTAGGGTGTATGGGTGAAACAAAGGGTGACAAGTGCTTGGTTTACAATCGACCAGCCATGTTACATAAATATGGGGTAGTATACATAAAAAGTGGATGAACCTGCCATCCCAACCATACATCTATATACAGATAAGTGCCTGTGGGTGCCAAAGTTCAGGAAGTGATGAATGTGTGACAGAATTTGGGGGGTTAACAATTAGGGATCTTGATAGGCTTGTCTAAGAAGATGAGTTTTCAGAGCGCACTTAAAACTGTGAGGGTTGTGAGTGTGCCTGATCACATGGGGTAACATGTTCAGGAGAACTGGTGCAATACGTGCAAAATCTTGGAGACGGGCATGGGAGGTTCGGATGAGTGAGGTGTGTAATCTTAGTCAGTATCAGAGCGGAGAGAGCGGTTAGGGTGGTAGACAGAGATGAGGGAGGAGATGTAGGGGGGTGCACCACTGTGGAGAGCCTTATGGGTGAGAGTGATGAGTTTATGTTGTATTCTGTACTGAATATGCAGCCAGTGCAGAGACTGACACAGGGTAGAGGCATCAGTATAGCGGCTGGAAAGAAAAAGACAAGCTTGGCTGCTGTATTCAGGGCAGATTGGAGAGGGGAGAGTTTACAGAGAGGAAGACCAACAAGTAGGGAGTTACAGTAGTCAAGACGAGAAAGAATAAGAGCAGTAATGAGAGTTTGAGTTGTTTCCACAGTGAGAAACGGACGGATTTTGGAGATATTCTTGAGGTGCAGGTGACAGGAGCGGGCAAGGGATTGGATATATGGGGTGAAGGACAGATCAGAATCTAGTATAACTCCAAGACAGCGGGCCTGCTGCCTAGGAGTTATGGTGGAATGCAAATTATGGTGGAAAATAAGTATTTGGTCAATAACAAAAATTCATCCCAATACTTTGTTCTATATCCTTTGTTGGCAATGACAGAGCTCAAACGTTTTCTGTAAGTCTTCACAAGGTTAACGCACACTGTTGCTGGTATGTTGGCCCATTTCTCCATGCAGATCTCCTCTAGAGCAGTGATGCTTTGGAGCTGTCGCTGGACAACACGGAGTTTCAACTCCCTCCAAGGGTTTTCTATGGGGTTGAGATCTGGAGACTGGCTAGGCCACTCCAAGACCTTGAAATGCTTCTTAAGAAGCCACCTCTTCGTTGCCCTGGCGGTGTGCTTGGGATCATTGTCATGCTGAAAGACTCAAGACACTGTCAGGGTTGGGCAGCGCTCGGTTTGCAGGGGGCAAGAGTCTGCAGCAGCTGATCAGCGACCCCACCCTGATAGACAGTCTGCTGGGAGCTGTGTGAGTGACTCCTGACAGGGGGCGTGTCGCACCAGCCAATGGGAGGACCCGGAGGCCACTCCAATCAGCTACAGGGGCGGTATCTGGGAAACACATTTAAACTCCCTGCAAGCTGAGAGCGGCGGCTGCGAAATTCTCCTGGCTGCCTATTACTTTTTGTATTTGCTTCGCTGTGTACCTGACCTCGGCTTGTTCCCCTGACCCCGGCTTTTCTTCCGATTTTGTACCTCGCTCCCGTTCGTGTTTGACCTCGGCTTGTTTACGTTTATCCTTCTGGTTCTGATTTGTGGCTTGGCGTTGCTGATTTGATATTGACCCGGACTGTGACTTTTCTTCCTCCCGACTGCCCCCCGCACTCTAGTAGCGCAGGAACTGTCGCCCAATTGACTCTGCCGCCTAGGACAGCACGTCAAGTAGGCAGGGACAGTGGGCTGGGTTCCAGTCAAGGCTCACTGCACCTCCCTTGACGTGACAGACACGTTTCATCTTCATTGTCCTTGCTGATGGAAGGAGGTTTGCACTCAGTCTCATGATACATGGCCCCATTCATTCTTTCATGTACACGGATCAGTCGTCCTGGTCCCTTTGCAGAGAACAGCCCAAAGTAGATGTTGCCCACACCACATGCTTCACAGTAGGTATGATTTCTTTGGATGCAACTCAGCATTCCTCTCTCCTCCAAACAGACGAGTTGTGTTTCTACCCAAAATGGTCTACTTTGGTTTCCTCTGCCATTGACATTCTCCCACTTTCTCTTCTGGATTTATCCAAATGCTCTCTAGCAAACTTCAGATGGTCCGACATGTACTTGCTTATGCAGGGGGACACGTCTGGCACTGCCAATCTGAGTCCCTGGTGTGTTTGTGTGTTACTGATAGTGCCTTTTGTTACGTTGGTCCCATCTCTCTGTAGGTCATTCACTAGGACCCCCCAAGTGGTTCTGGGATTTTTGCTCACCGTCCTTGTGATCATTTTGACCCCATGAGGTGAGATCTTGCGTGGAGCCCCAGATGGAGGGAGATTAGCAGTGGTCTTGTATGTCTTCCATTTTCTAATCATTGCTCCCACAGTTGATTTCTTGCTGCTTGCCTATTGCAGATTCCGTCTTCCCAGCCTCGTGCAGGGCTACAATTTTATTTCTCTTGTCCTTCAACAGCTCTTTGGTCTTCACCATAGTGGAGTTTGGAGTGTGACTGTTTGAGGTTGTCGACAGGTGTCATTTATACTGATAACAAGTTCAAACAGGTGCCATTACTACAGTAAGATGGAGGACAGAGGAAGCCTCTTAAAGGAGAAGTTCCAGGTCTGTGAGAGCAGAAATCTTGATTGTTTGTAGGGGACCAAATACTTATTTCCACCATAATTTGCAAATAAAATTCTTTCCAAATCAGACAAAGGGATTTTCTGGATTTGTTTCTCATTTTGTCTCTCATGTTGAGGTCCCCTATGATGTCAGTTACAGGGCTCTCACTTTTTAAGTGGGAGAACTTGCAAAATTTGGGGGGCTGACTAAATACTTTTTTTCCCCCTATTTTTAAAAGCCCAAAAGTGCCAAAAAAAAAAAAATAAATTTTTTTGGCATAAACTGTTTTTTATACAGTGTTTATTCGGGAAAAAAAAGCACAATTGGTGTGATCAGCTCAACGCTATATCTCCTGATTTCATCAGCTGGAAGAAGCACGGTCCGGAGTGAAACTGGAACTATTAAGACACTATACAAAAGGAATTTTTTGCAATCCAGGGACGTTTAAAAAACTTTTTCTTTTTACCCCGAATAAAAATCACAAACCCCTTTTTTCCAAAACGCTTTCCGGAAAATTTATTACCAAAGAAGTGAGGTCATTTTTTCGTAGCTTTTCTGCTATGCTAACCCTTTGGTTTTGGGGCCCAAAACGCGTCAGCGGCAAATTGAATACCACATGAAGTGAGCGTTATTTATTCAGTAGTATTCGTAGCATGCTGTGTCTGAGGACTCTGTCCAAAATGCGTCAGCAGGAAATTGAATACCACATGAAGTGAGCATTATTTATTCAATGTTTGCCTTTCTAGTTGTGGATTTTATTATGGATTAATAAAGAAAAAGTTTTTATACTGTCTCCTGGATTTCAAGCTGGTTCCTTGTTGCATAAATGGAAAAATAATGTTAAAACAGATCAGATTTTTAGGGTAAGTTCACACAGCGTATTGTGATGTGTACCTGTGCGCTCCACAATACGCCTGCTGTTAAAGTTACACGCTTCCCAGCCCGTATTTTTAACATTGCTCGGCCTCCTATTTAATCTAGTATTCCTCAGCGCGGGGAATATGTCTGGTTATCATAGCACTCAATGAGTGCTATGCTTTTACCGTATTTGCAGGGCGCATTGCAGCGCAATTATGCACTGAAGTACGCCCCGTAAATACGTTGTGTGAACATACCCTTACAGAAGCGGCAATCCCAATTACCTTTACCTTTTTTTATTTTTTCTTGTAATGTGACAAAAGGGGGGGCGGGGGGGGCCCTTGTTCTTCTCCCCTTCAGCACCACTGCAGTGAGTTCCCGGGTGCTGAGATTTCAGCCAAAAACCAAAAAAGACTTCTGTAGTGCCCTGTTATGCTCCCCTTACTTCTTGATTTAAAGGGGTTGTTTTACAAAGATTCTTTCAAAAGTGGGAACTCTAAATTAAAACGTTTTCCAAATATATTTCGTTGTTCATTTTTTTTTTTAAGGAGCTACAAGTGATTTTATCACCTTTATGCTCTCTCTGGTTTTTCAAGTGACCAACCTGTGTACTCCTTTTTCCCCCGCGTTTGACTTTATAGCAGGAGGGTCATCACAATCCAGCAGTGGGAGACTTTTGTGTTATCTGATCTTTTTTAGAAAAAGCTAATTTTTTCTACTGTTTCATTAGCTCAGCAGCTTTTTTCCCGGACTCAGAGAAGGTAATTTAGTTAATCTAGCTAAAACAAAGTCTGAATAACAGAGCCATTGCTAATTTTAAAAAAAAGCTTTACCAGGAAGTGACAGAGCCAAGCAGCATTATTTCATTCATGCATCCTATGAAACTTTGAGATGAGACAACCCCTTTAAGCAGGAAGTAATGGGATCGCCATCTTAGTACACCCTTATGCATTATATAAATAATGCAGAACTGTGTATAAATGATCGCAATCCGTATTAGTCATGAGATAAGAGCGTTTTTTTATGTGCTCTGCACACAGGTTTCTATGGTGCCTGCATACCAGACGAACGTCTGTTATCTGATTAGCTGAGAGCAGGAAGTGATGTCACCCCACTGGCAGACTGAGATCAAAGCAAACTAATCATATCTAATAAGATTAGCTTCACTAAACAAAAAGTACAAGTGCTGGGAGGACTGAAAAGCATGGCTGTATCTGTAATCTTGTTAGTGATAACAATCTCCTGCACTGTTAGACTAGTGGCTCCCTAGAGGTTGAATATGATAATCACTGCTGTATAACCAACCACAGCCTGAAGAGACAGAGCAAGTGCAAAACTGCTAAAACTCAGTGAAACAGTCTGGGGAGAAAATCCCTTTAAGGGCTGAAAAAAAAAAGAAAAAAAGCAAACAATACAAATATTGTTATTTTCTTTCCAATCTCATAGTTCTCCTCCATGAAACTGCAGAGGTAGCGGAGCCTCGGGGACTGCGGGGATGATTCAGCATCACTCAGGTCTCCAGTGCTCGGGAGATTACTCAGCAGAGACCAGGGAAATCCCAGCTGTATACCACGCAGAAAAAACACCGACATTGCATAACTGCGCACATAAAGTCAATGCTTGTCCTCTACCAGCGCTGACACGGCACCAAGTACTGCAGGTGCTGCTGCTATAACACAGCATCTGCTCTGGCTGCACTCACTTAGAAATCTCATTCAATCACAGAATATTTCATTGCATTTTATTTTTTCCATTATTATTATATATTTACTACATTAGCTACTTATACAGTCAGTCCCCGGGTTACGACCGGGATAGGGACTGTAGGTTTGTTCTTAAGTTGAATATGTATGTAAGTCGGAAACAGGTATGTTTATTAAATGTAACTCCAGCAAAAAGAGTGTGGCATGCTGGCACTTATAGTTCCATGTTCCACAGCAAATGGTAGCTGTGGAACTATAAGTGCCAGCATGCCACATAAGTATCTGTAACTAAGGGACAGATGTAAGTCGGAATGGTGTAAGTTGTACTGTGAACGATTTACTTTAATGGCAGGAAAGCTTGGAAATATTCTCTTTGAATCCTGCCTTTTACTCCAGTCAGATCTAAAGCTGTGTTCCAAGTTTGGCCGAGTTCCTTTCCTCAAGCTGTAAGATGGTTGAACATTTTCCCAACACCATTTTACACTTTATTACGTAGAGCTCTCATATAAAGCTATGAATTACACGTTGTCTCCCCGGGCGTACAATACGATCATATCGTACGCTCGGGGAGAGAAGTGACATGTGAATTGGGGCCGGCCCCCCGTGTTTTGGAATTACATGCTGATCAGTGTGTTCTTCCAAAACACCTAGCGTATTGTGGTGCATACAGTACGTGCCCCAATACGCCGTGTGAACATACCCTTAAAGTTCTTTATTATTTTTTATTTTTTTAATCCCACTAAGGAACTTAAACATGTAATCATTTGACTACGGATATAATACACCACAGTACCCGTGTATAAAGAAATGCACTACTGTATTTGAGCCCCTGCTTCATATAGCACAGAATTCCTATGCCAGCTCATTTCTACCCGGCTCTGGTATTCCTATTACAGTGACATGACTGCAGGAGGTTTATAATATGTAGTTCACAAAGTTTCAGAACTCTTAGGTTTAAAACGTGTAATTAATTAGTAAACAAGCCCCTGTATAGAGATAAGACCACAGGGGAATGACTCATCGGGTGGGCCTTGGTTTTCCCTGTTACAGTGACAGATGTAGGGGTTTTTTATAATTGTAGTCAAAAAGTTACAGAACTCAAAAGGTTTAAGACGTGTCATTAATTAGGTAAACAAGCCCCTGTTTGAAATAAGACTCAGCAGGGGGGGGGATCATCTGGGGGGTCGGACAGCAGTTGGAGAAATCAATAAGAGAGCGGGGCGGGGTATCGGTAAGAAGAAAAACATGAAAACAAAAGCAATAGAAAAAAATCTTCGTTTCCCCTGAAAAGCAAAAATCAGAACGCAATGTATTTGGTAATAGTTTCATTTCCCTTTCCCTTCCCTGTAAAAAGCAAATGTTTGTAGTGAGAAAACTGTTAAGGGTTAAAGGGATTTTCCCCCAACCCCCACCGCTAACCCGCGCATCATGGGGGAGATATGTTAAAACACAACACATTCAGCGCCCTATAAACACCCCAAAAAAGCAGCAAAAATGAATATAGGAATTTTTTTAAAATGATTTTGCACTTTGGTACATAAAAATTTGAGGTTCGTAGAGCACATTTTTGAGCAAAACTGTAAGAGCTCATCCACCAACGACAAGGTGACCTCAGAAAGATGGGAACCTACTTTAACATTGTATCTCACTGGGGGCGACATGTATGAAAGGGTTTTTCACCCCTTTTTTCGAAAAAATGGCCCAAAAGGGGGAAGGTTGCCTAAAATTTCCGAGTTTTTGGCGCGTCAAACGAACATGTTTGGAGCGTTATGTACCAGACTCGACACTTTGTAATGCGCATCTGGGTGCGTCACCCCACATTTGTAATATTAGACACATTTATGAATATGGGCTTGCAAAACTAGACTAATAAATGCTCGAAGAGGCAGACCTATTTCAATAGGGTCTGTCTGAGCCTGAGCAGTTGTAATGGAACAGATTTTCCATTAGGGCAAAAATGTCCTTTTTCCCCAAACTTTTTACCAGTTAAAAATAAAAAAGAATTTATGATAATTACCAAGTATTTAAAATTAAATTATATAAAAGTCATAATAATTATTATAAAAATTAAAATAATAACCCAAAAAAATAAAATTTTCTCCTATAAAGTGTAATTTAAGATTTTAAAAATTAAAAACAAAATTTAAAAATTAAATAAAATTGGGGGGGGGGCTTCATGTGAAGGGAACGGAAGCAAAAATATTTGAGCTCCAGGCAGGACACAATTTAAAAAACGAAGATTACCCGAAAAATGAGTCCCAGGAAGGGGGAAAAAAAAGTCCTAAAACCCTCCAAGGGAGCATCT
>JAODAL010025971.1:0-57621 GCA_025379985.1 Phyllomedusa bahiana
GAACGGGGTACAAAGACGGCAACAAAATTATATAAGGACTGGGTGGACTACAGTACCCAGAAAGATTAGCAAGATTGGGTTAATTTAGTTTAGAGAAAGACGGCTTCGGGGGGACATAATAAATAAGTTTAAATACATCAAAGGTCAATAAGAGATCTCTCCCCAAGATTTACTTATACCCAGGCTGAATCTAGAACGGGGGGGCCCATCCTCTACGTCTTGAGGAACGAAAGTTTTCTACAAAAACAAAGAAAGGGATTCTTTAAATTAAGAGCAGTGAGACTGTGAACTCTCTCCCAAAGGGGACTTGTCATGGTAAATTTTCAATAACGGAGCTCAAAAATGGTTTAGATGCATTTCTGGAGCGTAATAATATAACAAGTTATAGTGTCTAGGATTCAGGAGAGGGGTCATTGATCCAGGGATTTTTCTGATTGCCAGATTGGAGTCGGAAAGGAATTTTTCCCTAAAATGAGGACAATTGGCTCATACCTCATTGGGGTTTTTTGCCTTCCTCTGGATCAACACCTTAGCATAGCAGGCAGAACTGGATGGACGTCTTGTCTTTTCGGCCTTACAAACTATGAAACTATGTAATATTGTACAATGTCTTTGCTGACACACATCATATTTGATCTGAAAGCATTAAAAGAATCTATAGTTTCATAGGTATATTAACTATGTGTTTCAATATTTTGTGCAATTTCACTTCCCAGCTGCATCCATTTTCATTGTTTATGAGATGCAAAGCAGCATATGGCTCAGGCACAGGAAAACAGCTTCCTTCATCAAAATGTCAATTACAGTCTTGAAGAGAGTGCAAAACCAATGGGAGTGATTTAGTAGTTAGGACAGGTGAGAACATGTCCTAAGACATTAGGTAAATGTGCTTCTAGAGCTCATTAACTAACATTACAATTAAGTAAAAAGTTAAGGCTGAATCACAATCACAGCAATGAATCAGCAATTAACATCACATTAGAGTAAGCTGGGCAATGGAAAGCAGTATTTGGTGGTGTGCAAATGTTGCACCTAGATGTGTTGTCCCTATAATGAGCTTTTTTGTCTTAAAAATTTGTGAAGACTGAGATTAAGTAAGACTATTTTTAGTCAAACATTTTAGCAAAAAAGAATGAATAGTGTAGAAACAGATTTGGCAAATATTAACATTTTCCTTTTTGCAACAGACTTGTTAAAATGGCCAATGGGTCTATGTTCAGGATAAAGGTTAGCTCCAGCTTGATTTTAGAAATAATAGTGACATGAAAGATGAACAGAAACTGTTGCATAGGTGGCAATGAATTATTAATAAGTAAATGTAGTTAAAATGGGAAGAGAGAGCACCATTATGCTTCTGCATCTGTGCTAAGTTAAGGCAACACAAAAGATGGTGACATATGATGGGAAAACAATGGAAATAGAGGAATACGTATTGATTATTTTCTGATAATGACACATATCAAGGGGTGAAATACATTGAACAGCAAGTGAATAGTTATTTCTAGAAGTTGATATGCCAGAAGCAGGAAAAAATGGGAAAAAGTAAGTATAAGGGTATGTTCACACGGCATAATTGCGCCGGGACTTCGGGAGCTCGCATCAACTCCCACGGGGCGGGGGGGCCGGCAGCCTGCCGGCCCCATAGACATTTATTACTAGCAGCACGTATTTGCCGCTAGTAATTGACATGTCACTTATCTCTCCCCGCGGTGTATTGTGCGAGCAGGGAGAGGAGGCGTAATCCATAGTTCTCTATGAGAACTGTGCATTACTGTAATGACTGGGACGTATCTCGCCCTGTATTGAGCGCAGTATGCCGCGAAATACGGGCCAAAATACGTCTCAATTTAAGCCGTGTGAACATAGCCTAAGGGTCATAGGTGCCTATGGCTCATCAATATACACAGGGAATGAAAGCTAATCTGTCGGAAGTGATTACACAGAACAAGTACACAGACACAAATTGCTGAAAAAAAGTTGACCCTGGCAATGACAGAAAGGTGTCAAAATATACAGTGCATCACAGTTTGTTATGTATGGGGCTACATAGCTACAGATTGGTCAGTCTTCCCATATTGGTCAACCGCTCAACACTGGAAGAGCCCACAATTGACACAAGAGCATCAGAATAAGACCATAGTTCAATGTACAATGTTGGTCTGGTCTGAGGTTCTTGACATCATTTGAATGGCTAGATAAGTGTTTAGCTAGGTTAAAAGTATGACACCAGGATGCACTATGGAAAGCAGAGAAGCCGGAGAAGGCAGTGTGTTGTTCTATACAATGTCTTGCTGTGTCATGGTATTCATGAGGATGCTATTTTGACACAATTCACCCACCTAAACATTGTGGCAAACCATGTACACCCCTACTTGGCAACAGTATTTCAGTGGACACTTTCAGAATGATAATGTCCTGCCACACTGGAAAAAAACTTTTCAGGAATGGTTTAAGAAACATAAAAAAGAGTTCAAAGGTGTTGAATTGACCTCCATATTTCCCACATATCAAGCCTATTAGGCATCTTTTTATGTTTGTATATCATCTTTATTAGCAAGAAAAGAGTTTTACAGAAATGTGCAAAGGTTAGCCATTAGATTTGGCCAATAAGTATAAAAGTCAAAGGAACCTGAACTGGCAATGAACATAAAATGAGGTTTGAATACATTTTTTTACACGAGCAAAAAACTGTAAAATAGATAACAGTATGCAATAAAAGTCAAGTGTTAACATTATTCAATTATATTTGGCTGCACTGAGAGTAGCTAGGTCAGATGAATAAGTAGGAATATAAAGTAATTTGAACATGATAAAGAATAGTTTTAAAATCTTATTGATAAAGAGGAAGGGGATTGTAGTGAATTTTAAGAAAGAGGCATGACATTTTTCATGTGGGTAATATATACCGTATATTTATCTATTTATATAGTATAGGTGGGTGAGGAACAGAAGGTAATTGACTCTCCCCAAATCTGGATGTGTTTAGTGAGAATTTTTGTAGATTCTGTTCCCTATACTACATGTTGGAGATTAAAAATTTCTTTGAACAAATCATTGAGACTGATAGACAGTGGCTTGCGGAGGTCTGGAAATTATAATTTTTGATGCAACAAAATGAAACTTCAGTCTATTCTTCTTAAGGAATCAGAACCTTAGTTTGGGTCAAATAGTCTGTGTAGATCCCTATCCATCCTGACAGGGGTCATGTTTAGAGATGGGCGAATCGATTCTAACGAAGTGGAATTCATTTAGAATTTCAGGAAAACTTCGGTTCGGAACGAAGTCGAACTTTGGGTAACTTGGGTGAAAAGTGTGCTTTTGATTGATAAAATGGGTGCGAGCACATGGCGCTACATGGGCAAAGCACTCTGGGAAGAAGAAGGGCATAGCCTGCATGACATGGGGCAGAGGTGAAGCCAATCAGAGACCGGCGGGATTCTGTGACGTCACCGCACTATATAAGTCTGGGCGCGACGCCGGGAGCTCACACTCATCTCACTATGCTCATCAGGGAAGGTGCTGCCGCGGCTGATAGCTCTAACTGAAGAATTGATTTTTATATAGGGGGATTTCTGTGGGTGTGTCTCAGCTTGTCTCAGAGACTGTTCTCTTAATGTTCATTTCAATTTTTGGGGTATGGATCTGAAATCCAGTGTGCGTCCATACATTCAATATCCAAGTGGGATCTAAGCCCGTTTTCCTTTTTTTCATTTTAAAAAAACAGCGTTTTTACAAAACAAATACCACTTCATTTTTGGGTGCTCAATTCTATTGCCAATTTTTTCATCCAGGGGTTAATTAAAGGTTGTTTTTTGGTGTGGCTGACAAAAAAAAACCCTTCTTTTTCAACGCCCAAAAAAAATATAAATTTTTCCTGTGCCTAATTCACAAGCAAAAGGGTTTAAATTTCAACTGTACTCTTGTTGTTCGAGAAAACCGCAATTGTAACACGCTACAAAAGCTCTATTTGTCGGCCAATTCTTTGGCCCCAATTTACATCCAGGGGGGTTTAAATTTTAACATTGTTTTTCTGGTGTGCTGACAAAATAAACCGTCTTTTTCAACGCCAAAAAATATAAATTTTTCCGGGAAACCCCAAAATTCACAAGAAAAAGGGTTAAAATTAAAACGGGTTTTTCCCCTTGTTGGGGTGGCGTAGAAAAACACGAAAATTGAAAAAACCTAAAAAGTTTTATTTTTGTGCGGCTAAATTTTTTTTGGCGAAAATTTACATCCCAGGGGTTAATTAAAAGGCTTTGGTTTTTGTGGTTTTTGCTAAACAAAAATAAAAACCGGGTTTTTTTAAAACCCCCCCCAAAAATATTAAAAAACCTTTTTTTTTCCCCTGTACCTTTAATTCAGTGCCCGGGGTTAAATTTAAACCCTGTTTTTTTGCTTTTTTCCATTTAGTAAAACACACAGTTTTTTTAAAAACGACACATACAAGTAAATTTTTCCGGGCCAAATTTGGGGAGCCCTTTTTAAATTACCCAAAGGGTTTCCCCAAAAGCTTGTTAATGGTTTTTCTTTTGGACCCAAAAACCCAGGGTGTATATTTATAAAATACAGATATCATCATCAAAAAAGGTTTTCTTTTACATTTTCGAAAAAAACAGTATGTCAGACAGAAAAAGTCCCAGGCTCGGGCACCTGCGAGGGGGCAGTGGCACAAAAAATTCCTGGAAAAAGGCCCATTTTGCAGCACAGCAAGGGGACTTCGAAAGCGGGGTCACTGGGTTTTGGGGCCAAAAACTCCCGCGCATCTAGCCCCCGTGTATTTTTAGAAACCCCCAAGGGGTTTTCTTGATTGGGGTTGACTAGGCCCAACCTTTTCCCCCGATGACTTTCGGGCCCAACCCCGGGGAAAGAGTCGGGGGGAAAACCATCAGACAAAAACCCTTAGTTGGCCCGGGCCCCGGGGGAGGGGGGGCCCGGGGGGGGGCCCCCCTCCCCTGCCCTAAAGCCCCCCCCTCTGTCCCACCCGGGTTTTCCCTCACCCCAAAAAATCAAATATGGGGGTTTTGGGTCAGCGCCACTTTTTATAGCGGGGGATGAACAATTTGGGAGGGCAATCAGCAGCAACTTGGCAGCGAAGAAAGGGGGGGGGCCAATATCCCCTTCGTCTTGCAGCAGGGGGGGAAAGAAATAGATGTGGGGGAGTGGAATGGGGGGGTCATTTTGGGTGAGAGGTCAGCCCTTGGCATTCCATAAAACCGGGGGATGAGGACAGCAGTAACGATGAAACACAAATGGGATGATGATTTTTAGCCAAATGCACAGGGGTGTCACGCAGTTTACACCTGGCTTCCCTGGGCGAAAAAAAAGTCAAAAAGGGGGAAGTCCCCCCCGCGTCTTGAGCAAGAAATCGAGGTTTGGGGTTTTTTTTTTTTAAGCGCCAACGCAAAATGGGGAACCCAAAGATGACGGCAATGGGAGGAACATGGGTCCGCGGTCCACCGAGGGGGGGTTGGCCCCATGCGCCCGCATGGCGCGGGGGTTTTTAAAATCTGGTTGTAAAAAAGGTTCCTAAAAGTCTTCCAAGATCTTCAGAACTTTCTAAAAATTTGGCCCGGGAAAAACTGGCAGGGCATTTTTTCCCATTCGAAAACAAACCCGGGAACACCCCCCCTCGAATTGCAGCGGGCAGAACGGCCCTCCCCCAACACACTTTGATATGCAAATGTTTCCCCCCCCCGCTGGAATTCCAGCCTGCACTGTTGGACCGATTGTATGAACAAAAAAGGGCCCCAATTAACGTTTTTTTTGGACCAGGCAAAACAGATGTACCCCCCCTGTGTAACTTTGATGCAGCCAGTGGCAGTTCATTTTCGGAAAAACCTGCCGTTTGTTGGGGCCTATTCGAGGAAGGGGGACATTATTTGTCAGTCGCCAGGACTACGGGGAATGAATAACGCATTCCCCTGCTTCATGTCCCCGGAACAGATTCTGAAAAATCTGTCTGGGCAGGGGACTGGAGACTGGCGACCCACATTTTCCCTGGCCACATGAGTCCGGTTGGGGGGCTGAAATGGGGGAGGAGGGGGGAGGACAGAACATTGTCCTGGGTGAAAAAAGTGGATTTTTTTCCCCCGGGACAAAGAGAGGAGGAGCAGAGCGGCTGGAGGGGGGTGGATGGAAAATGAGGAAAAACGGGCCCGATGACCCCCAAGCACCGGGGGCCCGTATACAGTGGAAAAAGGGGGGCAGGGACCCACTTGGGGGTCAAATTGTCAGATGGGGCCCCCAGCAGCTTAATTTTCCTGGCTAGTGACGGCCCAATTTGTCCCCAAACCAGCATGGGATGAATTCTGGCTCTTCCCCCCCTATTGAACCCTCGCTTAACCCGGGCCAAAATGGGAGCCTTTTTTTCCCAAAACCCATTGAGAGGGAAGGGCCAAAATCAAATACTTTGGGAAATTTCCCCCATTTAAACAGTTTGGGTGGGTGCCTATGTGCGGCATCGTCCCTCCTACTGAACCCGGGCTAAAACCCGGGGGGGTTTCCCCCAGGCCTCACGTTCTACTGGGCCGGGGGCTTCTGGGGGAAGGTGGGGGGGTAGGGCCCGTACCAGCTCCATCAGTAGTAACCTAATTCCCGGGGTCACGATGAGCAGCCTTTCCTTAAACCGCCCCAGTGAGGAGGGCAAATCGCCAGGGAGCGCAAACAGCCGGACCTGGAGCCCGTCCCTAACCAACAGGGGGTTGGGGGCCTACTTGGACAGCACTCTGCCCACCTTTCCCCAAAATTTTGGGAAGGGTCCGCTGGACTACTGGGCACCAAACTGGATTTTTGGTTTGGCCCCAACTTGGGCCCATTTTGCAGTTGGGGAAAACTGTCCTGCCCGACCATTGTGTGGCATCAGAGCGGGTTTTTCAGTGCGGCGGGGGGGCCCTCCGGGTTTCCCCCAAGGAGAACCCGCTTGTCCACGGGAAAAAAGTTGGGGAAAAGACTGACCTTTGTCAAGATGGGAAACAGGCGTGGATCGGCCCGGATTTCCACCACCCAAAGCCTTTTGGCGTCCGTCGGGGGGTTTTTAAAAATACCCGCCTCAAGGGACTATTCTGATGCCGCCACCCGCCTGATGCCCCCACAAAAGCTGACAAATTTTCCATCGCCTACCACCATCTTTAAACCCGGGAATGGTATTGCCACCCCCTCCCCCAAAACTTTTGTCATTTTTGCCAACCCCTTATGACCTCATTTCTGGGTTTTGCTGTTGCTGTTGCCCGGGGACACCCCCCCTGTGTTTATTGTGGGCCAAATGTCCCACCTCAAAGCTTTCTGCTGTGGGTGCTCCATGTTTTCCACACTGGTTTTTCATTGTGCCACTACTGACCTCATGGAGCTGCCGCCGTTTAAACCCCCCCTCTCAAATCATTGTGCCATTTTTGGGGCCCTTTCCCCCTGTTTTGCCCCCCTCCAGAAATTCCCCTTGTGCCAAATGCCTGATCTCATCTGCTGCCGGGCCCCTGACCTCCACACTGTGGGTTGTGCCACTCTGTGGGCCCAAAACTGTTTTTGGCCCCCCCCCCCTCCAGAATGTCATTTTTGCCCTTGGAAAATCTCCCTACTGGGGCCGCCGGAAACTCCACACTGTGTGATTTCGCCACTCTGTGGGCCCAAAACTGTTTAGACCGGGCCCCCAGAATGTCATTTTGCCCCTTCCCGATTCATACGCTTTCCCCCGGGGGACCCCCCACCTGTTGATTGTGCCACCCCTTTTTTTCCTTAAAACTGTTTTAGGGCCCCCTCCAGAATTTTAATGGGGCCACTGCCGATCTCTTTCTGCTTTCTGCCCGGGCCTCCCCACTGTTGGGGAATTTAGCCATCTGTGGCTAAAAAACTGTTTTGCCCCCCTCCAGAATTTATTGTGCCCCCCCCTCCCTGACCTCCTTTCCCTGCCGGCCCTGACCCCCGCTCTCAGTCTTTTTGCCCCTCTGTGGGTTCCTGTGTTTTTTGGGCCCCCTCCAAATGTAAATTTTGCCACGCCTGACCTAAAGCTGTTTTTTGGGGTCCCGCCGGGGCCCCCTTTTCCCCACCCTTTTCCCCTTAAAGTTGCCACCGAGGGTTTTCAGCTTGTTTTTTTTCCAGTTTCCCCTGGCATGGAAATTTATCAGGCTAATTCCCGCTTTAAATTTTTTGGGAAATTTTTGCCCCTTTAAGTCCCAGGGAATTTTAAAAGTTTAAAACGATTAAAGAGCAAACGGGGAGTCATCCGCCCCTGGGGGTCCCAAAACACCAAAAATTTTAAAGAACCAAAACCAACTCCCTCTGCATATTTAAGCATAGCACAATGTTTACCCGCAAACCTGCAGGGTCTGTGCCCCTGGAAATAGCTGCTTTTTTTTAAAGCGATTGTGCCGAAGTTTTTTTGGGGAAAAAACGAATTTTGGGCGGGGAAAAATTTGGGGAAATGAAACCCAAAATTTAATTTTTTTAGAAATTAGGGGCCCTCTTTTAGTCAAAAGTGTCGTCTGAATTTTGGGATACCTCCAGCAATGGTCTTTAAAACATTTTTTGATAGGGCAGGTGGCAGGATTGGGGGGAAACCCAATTCCCCTCTCCCCCATCATTTTACAAATTCCCGTTTTGTGCTTTGGGGGTTCTGAGTTGAGAGAAAAATTTTGGACCATTCTAGCCAAAACAGGGGAAACTTTTATTCCCCAAAGGGTTGGGGAGAAGTTTAGTTTCCTTTTTTGGTTTTTGCTTTTTGGAAAAAAAGGGGAGCATGGAAAACATTTCTGGGCACAATGCCTCAAAAAAGGGTTAAGGAAACAATAAAACCCTTACTTTTGGGTCTTGTTTCCAACATGAATGTTTCATCCTTTTTGTTTTTGCTTTAACGAATTTTAAATTCCCTTTAAACCAATTTTCCCTTTAGAAGGGCTTGACGAGGGGTGGGGTTAAGTATATAAGGGTGTTGGCATTCATTCTTTGAAGGGGATGACACTACCCGGAAAATTTGAAAGGTTTCTGAAAAGGGCTGGGGGTTTCTCAATGTAGGGATAGGGTACCTATCTAGTGTAACAAAGCTTTGTTTATATGTTTACAAGCAAAGGGCCAAGTCTGGTGGTCACCAAAATGACATATTGTAGTAAGCCATGATTCCCACGACTGTTAAGCTTCCTTCGGATTAACGCTTGTTAGTTTTGTACATTCTATTCTGTGTTTCTTTCAGATGAAATAAAGTTAAATAGTTTTTTGTCGATGGAGGCAAAGAAAGATCGATTAGATATAGATCGAAATAAATTTAAAAAAACAAGGAAACACATTCATCTTCAGCATATTGATCAGGTCTATGCATGAGAAATCTTGTCTACCCCACTTTGTTAAATCGTCTTTAAAGTTGTCAACAAATGAGCAAAAATGAGGTTAAATGTGTGTTCTAAAATAGTAGGGATATGGATTCACAAATATCTAAACGATTTTGTGGCCCAAAAGAACGAACAGTTGTTAAATAGGTGAATTGCGTTTATGTTGAATGCCACACATAGTGAATATGGAGCACTTAAAATGTTACCGTTTCAGCATCTTTATGTCAGTTACCACAGGACTCCTTTAGAAGGTGCCTCAATTCATCAGAGCTATTTTGGTAACATAAGGGGGGCAACACAGTGCTAGGTAGGTGGTTTAATGTTGTGGCGGATCAGTATATATCTGTGAAATTTCTGGTCCTCAGTGAATATTGTATTTTTTTTTTTACTTGTCATTCCAGAATTATCACTATGGTTCTGGGGATTATATCATCAGTAGAAACTGCATAAAGTTAAAAAGTTGAAGTTAGCTGCGGTTGTGACTGTGAAAGTTATCTGGACACATTAAAACAAGCCTTAGATGTAAGAGTGTTAAAACGGTCTTGCTGGATTCAACACTGGTTTAACAGAGATTGGGAGAAAATTTGGGTTGAGGACATTCAGAATTTTCTCTTTCATTTATCCATATCTCTACCCTTATCCCTAACACTATCCGTAGCCTAAATCAAAGATTGGGTTGGTTGCTCCATGCCTCTCAAAGTCATAGCAAGAAGGGCAGAAGGACAGTTTTAAGCTGCACTGTACACTTTCAAACTGTCCCAGATCCCAGAACAGTTGGCAAGTCTCCCAATACCGTATATGTTTGGTGCTGGCATGGTGTGGACTTAGAGACTTTGTCGGCACCATATTCCACAGGAGTTGGCTGTAATTTACAGCTGGGCTCCCACTGTGGCAGCCAGGAATGGATATGGCTCTTATTCTGGACAATTAACCCTTTAGATGCCACAGTTTGTGGAATCCACAGTAACAAAAAACAGTTTGTGGAATCCGTGACATATAAGTGGTTAACTGAGTATGGGGCCTCTCTCTGTCACCCATTGATACACCTGCAATGCGATCATAAGGTGGGCATGGATGCCATGACTATCAGAGGCCAACAAAGGGGCTCCAGATCTGCCATGTACAGAAGCCTATTAGAGTCTAATAAGCTGTCTGTCACAGGTTCAGTATAATAAATAGCAATACAGGGATATATTGCTATGTATTATAAAAGTACCCCCGAATATAGCATGTCTGCTCGGCTATATTCGGGAGTTTCCATAGAAGTGAATGGAGAGGACATCCGCAAGCGCTACTCTCCTCATTCATGTGCACGGTCGGCTGGTAGCTAGTTGTGAGCAACCGGTGCAGGAGATTGTACCATGTGGTAAAACCCCTTTAACCAGCAAATAAATAGTAAATAATACAGAGATCCCCTTTATATTATATGTAAAAGCAAATCCATGGCGAAAATTGCAGTGTAGTCATGTGAAGCCACTGAATGGTTCCATAGCAGATTATGGACACAGTATAAAAAAGCCGTATGACAATAGCAATCAGTGATGATTTGAAAATGTTTCATGATACTGTAATGGATTTTGATTGATTATTCCTGATTGTTTTAGTCATAGACATAGTAATTATCATTAGCAATTTTGATTTACAATCAGCACAGTAAGAAAAGGCAATGATTAATGTCATGTTGGACTGCAAACTATGGCGATATTGGATTTCTACAACATGGAATGAAGCAATTACTTTTTTGCTAATTATATTTGACTTGTAACAAACAAGGCAAGCAATGTCTATGATGCTACCGTTATGATCATTGAGAAAAGATAACCAGTAATATTTTGTACTGTCTAAAATACAGACTCTAGAAATATTTACTGTATATTGAGCATACAACAAAATTGAACAAAATGGTTGTTAACTGGAAAATAATTGCAACATTTAACATTACTCATTCAAAGAAGAAAATAACTGTTTGCTTTAGAAGTTGGAGAGATTGCTATACCTTTTTTAAAGATGCTTGATTTAAATGCAAATTATAAGCTGTGATGCTATTACTATAAATCTATACAGCAGTAATATACATGTTTCCTGCATACTGAAAGTAATGTTTAGAACCTTGGCAGAGAACAAATGGCTCTTTGGGTTGCCATGTTATTTGCAATGGTGTCTTACTGCTTTTACATTTTAAGATTTGTGATCGAATGAGAGAAGTATTCATTAGTGGTGGAAAAATGCTGATTGTTCTTTTCAGCTAATAATGCTACAGTCAAACCCAGCCATTAGGGCTGATTGGTCTAAAATTAAATGAGTTCTTATTAAAGGGCTTAAACTCATTACTATTTTAGAATTCAATTGGCATGTTGTGAGGTGAAGGAAATAAACTACTGGTTAAGGTAATGTTTATTTACCTTCTGATACCTGCAACATGGGAACATTTAACAATGTCTTTGGATTTCAGCTGACTCGTTTTTTTTTTTTTTTTTGTCATTCCTTTCACTAACTGCAAAGCAAAGACTGCAGTTGGGATAGTAGCTGGAGTTTACAATGGGTATGTGGACATGCTTAGGTTAGGGGAATTTAAATGAATAACATATCTGAACCCCAATATAGACCACCACTGCCATGATAATGGTGGTGCCTTAGCCCTTATTTAAGCTGAGTGGTGGTTGGCATCTGCATGGTCACCCATTTGAACTCTATATGACCAGGAGAGATAGCCAAGTGCTGTGGACTGCTATTTCTATTAGTCCCACAAAGTTAAATAGAGCAACATGGGACCCCTGTTCTCATGATAAGCGGAGTTCCCAAGCAGTGTGGCCTCCAGCAAAAAGATGTAGATAGTTGATCACGGAAAAAAACACCTTTACATCAAACTATTATTTGAGAATGCTTTTCTACAAAGAATTATATTATTTTTCTCATTAACAATATTATTAGTAAAATAAGGGGTAATATATAAGTTTTCAAGTGAAACTATGCCTTATCAAGAGCAAAGTTAACCTCACCAAAACTATTTTTATTTTTTTATATATATTGTGAGAAGTCCTACTTCTTCAGAAAAGGCAAAACAAAAGGAGAAGAGGATAACCAACAAAAATATAGATTCATACATTCACAGAAATAATAAATAAGGTGCTTATGTCTAAAGTCATGAATTGAATAGGGCTATGATAGAAAACCCCCATTAATAGGACCCCCTTTACATAGTTAGTTACTACGGTTGAAGAAAGACACGTGTCCATAAAGTTTAACCAGGGTTAGGGAAATGTGGGTGAAAGGAGGGAGACAAGGAGTTCATGCCCAGCCTCCCCACTGGTGAGTGCCCTGGAACCCACAAGGGAAGAACCAATCTGCTCCAGGGAAGACCCCATCTCTGACCCAAGAGCCACCACCAGACAGGATGCAGAATTTTAGTGCACTTAAATAAGAAAGAAGAGATTCTTATTTAAATTAATATATTTGTTTCCCATACGCATAATGGAACATGACCAATGATATGAACATTTCTCGTTCCCAAGCTTTTGGCTTTGGCTTAAACCTGGGATTGTAGTCTAGGAATTACATGTCTTTCACTCTAAACCCCCAGAAGAATATTTAGATTTTCCCTCAAAGAATCTCAGGTCACTATCCCAGGAGTCATTTCTGTTACCAAGCTAGACAGATGTCACCAAGTTGCGATAACAAGTTAGCAGGGAAAAGTAATAGGTGGTTCAAGTAGTCAAAGCAGATAGTCAGGAGACTTACATATGGTCAGGGTTGACACAGACCTATAGGAGTGGACAAACAAGTGACCTGGGTCAGAAACATAAAAGCAAAAAAATGCACCTTAGCTGACTCAGGAACTTAAGGGGCAATATTACTTAGGCCCAAGTGATGTTTTAGGGTGTCTCATAAACATATGGTCAGCAGACCTTAGGCTGAAACCAACTCTGTTTACAATGACAAAATGCCAGAGAAAAGTGTTACCTAGAAGAGAGCTGTTGCTCAACAAGAAATGTGAATTTGCAAACTGTATGCCATATACGATCTTCCGTGGCATTCAATTCATGTACATAGGGCTCATGAGAAGTTGAAACATACCTTATATCTGTCTCCTACAGCCTGCATAAATGTGCACCATGCTTCCATACTTCACAATCATAACATTAGTAGCTTTACAAGACTCATGGCACCAATCCTCTTTACAGAGGAGGGAAAGGAGAGAGAGAGGGATGCTGACATAAAACAGCACCAACAGGGGAACTCACTGTGATATTTTTGCTTTCTGTACCATAAATAACCCTCCTCATTACAAAAAAAATTGGCTCAGTCAAATGCAAATGTAATTTCAGTATGGAAGAGAAAAAATAAGGTTGGACAGATAAAACTATCCAATCCTTATTTGAATATGATTTCAGTAAAATCAAGACTAAAATCAAATGTCTAGACTAAACTTTAGATTGTAGTTGCATTCTGTTTATGTTCATCTGAAGACATTTGTAACTGAATTACTTGGTTGTCTTAGATTGAAGAAACACGAGGGTCTGGCCGCCTGCCCCCATGTAGCCACAAAACTGCCATTAGGGAGCACTGTTACCATGTGGCAGTGTGCTTAAGATCTCACAGCAGATCTCTATATCCAATAGCTTCCCTTCTTCCCATACTTCATCCTAAAAACATTTCTTCTTCAGTGATGTGCATGCATCCTACCGTTCACATAAGGTAAAAAGAAAATATCAGGCCAGACCACCTTCTTTATTTGCACCATGTGTTTCTGAAAATAATGTGCCCAATTTAGGCACTTTCAATATTGACCCACATATGATGGTTAATTGTAGATTTTCTATTATTATTTCAATTTTACTGGCGAGCTCACATGGTCATTGGCCACAACCTATAATCAAGCCTACATTTGCATGTGGATGCCATACTATTTATATCCAGCCTTGAGAGTGAGGACACAAAAAGATTTGTATATATATACATAATGCAGACTATATTGCTGGTTTAGTTGTGGCATTGTAAAACATTGAAAAAGCCACTAAACCTAAAAAAAACCTGGAGTTCTTCTGCAATCATCACATAATTTACACAAAACGCAAAGTAGTTGGCAGTAAAAACAAGCTGTTCACTCATTCCCTACTACAGCACTACTACTACAATAACAGCCCAATGGCGAACTATTTTGTTTTCAATATTCTTAGTCTATTATTACAGATTATATATTTAAAGCTAGAAAAATGAAGGGAACACTAAAATACAACGTCCTAGATCTCAATGTATTAAATATTCCAGTTGTGATTATTTATTATTTACATAGTGGAATGCGTTGAGAATAATAAAACATAAAAATGATCATTGAAAATCACAATTAATATCCCATGGAGGTCTGGATTTGGATGATACTCAAAATCAAAGTGGAAAATCAATATAGTTGGCTAAAATTGTATTCTTCAATTTTTTTTAGAATGTTGCCTTTTATTTACCCATATGTACCTTTATTACAGTTCATGCCAGTTTTACTGCTATACTTTACCCTATCCCTGTGCCTGAGTCTCCTGTCATATCAAGTACATAGTTCTTATGGCATTTTGGTAATACAAAACTGATCATGTGATGATGACCCTAAAACAATTGCTTCATTGCTATTACTGCTGTCAATCATAGGTCCAACACATTATCGGGTTTACAGCCAACAGTTTTCTGTTTGCAGTGTTATTTTGCAAATACAAGTGTAAACCTTTCTACAAGGATACATTTATTAATAATTCATTGTAGATGAAAGATGCCAAAAACCTAGCCACTTTGTGGTTGCTGCATATAAAACAAGAGCTGTTGTTAATGTAAATGATTAAAGTACAGAGCATAGCTAAAATATCAACTACTGCAGTTTACCGTAGTCTCTTTATCGAAATATTCTCTACTACTACTTGCCATTTAGCAGTTCTATCTTAAGGTTTCTCTTGGCAGGAAATTGATTAGTAAACAGAAGCTTTTTATATTATCATAGGATCAATAGGTTGAAGTTAGAAAAAAAATGACTTTCAGGAATAATATAACAAAATAAAAAAGAAATAATAATTATTTAAAAAAAACAATAAAATGTTACATTTCCGTGGTTTTATTTTACGTTGGTATTTCCATTTGTTGTTCTATCACACTAGTTTTATAGAAAAATGTAGAGAAACTTTCAATAATTTGTTTTATTAGTTTTATTGTATTTTTTTTATATTTAATTTAACTTCAGTTATGTTGAGTTTCCTTTGCTTTTGACAGCCAAAACAACATGGTCTGATATGCTATGAAAGTATCCCATTAAAGTCAAAATCCTTTGCTATGCTTTCAATCCAATCTTTAAGCAATAGTCTACATTAGACTTGTCAAAAAAATTGTCAGTTCTTTGCCTTTTCAAGATCTGTGTTTGCCATCAGTAAAAGGATGTGTCTTTTTATTTTTTTTGTTTACAGCTAGTAGTTTGAAAAACTCAACATCACCTGTAAGCACAGACCATGGGATTGTAATACTGTAATATTTCTTTGTAGGTGAGTGCTATTAGCCAAAAGTCTGGGACAGGAGAAGATTTGTGATTCTTCTGTGTGTGCTTTATTCTGATATACATTATTGATAAAATTCTGCAGATTCTCCATCATCAAAGAGGATCTATGACATTTTCTGACATGTCTGCTTTAGTATATAGTTGTGTTCCCTGTGAAATAACAAATATGAGGCATCTTCTCCTATATCTTTGTGTTGTACTGTTCTTCTTAGATATTTAATTAACAATTTATCAGCTGGGTGTTACTAATTGGTGGTGGGGGGTGCCCTTACATAGTCTGGTATTGTCCAATTAGTGCTCACAGGGTCAGCATGTGCAGGGACACACTCCTCTGAAAACTGGAATGGTAATAACCAGCTGACTGATTCAGTAATACAATTCTAGAAGAGTTAATAGAGAGCAGAGTTATAAAAGAAGTTGCTCCAGAACTGTTATTTTATGGGGGACACAAGTGTTTACTGGAACAGCCATGTCAGAAGATGTCACAGGTCCTCTTTAACCCCTTACCGCCGGAGCCAGTTTTGGCCTCTCTGACAGAGCCCATTTTTGAAATCTGACATGTGTCACTGTATGTGAGAATAACTTTTAGACTCTTTAACCTATCCATGTGATTCAGAGAATGTTTTCTCATGACACAATGTGCTTTAAGTTAGTAAGAATTTTGGTCAAAAAAGTCCTTGTTTATTCATTAAAAATATCAAAGTATTGTGAAAAATTTGAAAAATTTACCATTTTCAAACTTCAAAAATGTCTGCGTGCAAGGCACATATTTATTCCACTCAAAATTGTTTATAACTAGCATCTACCATTAGTCTACTGTAGGTTGGCAAAAAATTTTAAATGACTTTTTTTCATGACATTAGGGGGCTTAGAAATTTAGTAGTAATTTTTACATTTTCAAGAAAATTTGCAATATACATTTTTTTAGGGACTAGTTCAGCTCTGACGTGACTTTGATTGACCTGTATGTTAGATACCTCCATAAATGACTCCATCTAAGAAACTAAACCCCTTAAAGTGTTCAAAACAGCATTTAGGAATTTTATTAACCTATCGAGTGTTTCATAGGAATTAAAGCAAAGTGGAGGTGATATTTCAAAATTTCACTTTTTTTTTGCAGATTTTTTGCAGATATCTCATATGTGGCCCTAGTGCGCTATTTGGCTCAACCACAAGCCTCAGAGTAGGAGGAGCACCTACAGGACCTTAGGGCCTCATTTTCAATGCGATTTTATTTAGGCGCCATTACAGGTTTGGGGACATGCTTAGGTGCTAAAACTTAAAAAACACCCCTAAAAACCACATATTGGAAACTACACTGTTTAAGGAATATATCCAGGAGTGTTATATATCGACCCCCACAAGTGTTCCACAAATTTGTTTAGTGTTAGGCTGTGAAAATGAAAATAATAATTTTTTTCCAACAATTTGCAATTTTAGCTGAAAATGTTGAATTTTTACAAAGAATCTTGGATAAAAAGCACCCCAAATTTTGTAAAACAATTTCTTCCAAGCTCGACAATACCTTACATGTGGGTGTAAACTGCTGTTTGGGCGCATGACAGGGTGTACAAGGGAGGGAGTGCCATTTGGCTTTTGGAACGCAGATTTTGCTGGGTGCCATGTCGCATTTGCAAAGCCTCCAAAGTACCAGAACAGGTGAAACATTCCATAAGTCACCCAATTTTGGATTCAACACCCCTCATGGATCTCATCTAGGCATGCATTGGGTATTTTGTGCACACAGCTGATTCATAGTTTTTTTTAGCATTGGGCCATGAAAATGGAGGGGTGGGGGGAAACGCAGTTCGGTAATAGTTTTTTGGGTTTTAATTTTACAGCGTTCACCGTGCAGTGTAAATGACTGGAAAACTTCACTATGCAGGTTGGTATAATTACAATGATCAAAATCTTATATATATATATATTATATATATAATATATATATATAATATATATATATATATATATATATATATATATATTATATATTATACATATATAAATATAAATATAAATATATATATATATAATATATATATATATATATATATATATATATATATATATATATATATGTATCTAAAAACCCATGGCACTCCACAAAGAATTAAAGCATAACAGAGAAGTTTATTCCTCCATGTTTGATGAATGTGATGTTTCAGCTCCCTCACAGAGCCTTTGTCAGGGAGCTGTGAAGGAGGGAGCTGAAACGTCGCATTCATTAAGCATGGAGGAATAAACTTCTCTGTTATGCTTTAATTCTTTGTGGAGTGCCGTGGATTTTTTTCTATGCATATTTTGGAGGCTCATATATCGGAGCTGTTTTTTTTTTTTTTTAATTTTATAAAATAGAAATATGTCTATTAAAAAATTGCATTTTTATGTTATCCTATTCTGAAAGCCATAACTTTTTTTTTTTTATATAAACGGAGCTGATTATGGGCTTGTTTGTTGCGGGATTAGTTGACTTTTTTTTAGTACCATTATGAGTTGCATATGATACTTTGATCAATTTTTATTAAGGTTTTTGTGAGGCATTTTGAGCAAAATATCAAAAAACCTGGTATTGTTTTTTATTTTTTACAGCGGTCACCATGCAGTGTAAATGACATGCTAGTGTTACTCAGCAGGTCATTATGATTACAAAGATACCCAATTTGTATATTTTTCTATGCCTTACTACTTTTACACAATAAAAACATTTGTATTCAAAAAGGAAAACATGTTTTTGAATCGCCATAGTCTGAGAGCCATAACCTTTTTATTTTTCTGTGTATGGAGATGTGTATGAGCTTGTTTTTTGCGGGATGAGTTGACGTTTTTATTGCTATCATTTTCGGGGGAACTAGGCTTTCTTTGGAAGGCAGGGTGAAGAAAATACTGCAATCCTAGCAGTGTTTTTTATTCTACTCTGTGGGTTGATTATGATTACGGTGATACCCAATTTATGTAGTTTTTTATGTTGAAGTGCTTTAGAAAAAAGGTTTTTTTTATTGTGTAAAACAATATTAATGCATTGCTATCTTCTGATAGTCATAACTTTTTTATTTTTCCATATAAAGAGCTATATAAGGACTTTTTTTTTTTGCAGGATGAACCGACATTTCAATTGGTACCACTTTGGCGTTTATATGAGTGTTTGATTGTGTTTTTGTTCCATTCTATGTGCTGCGGGATGAACGAAAATTGCAATTCTTTGATTGTTTTTTATTTTGTTTTTTAATGGCGTACACCATGCTGCTAAATTAATTTGACATGTTTATATGGTGGGTCGTTACGCACACGGTGATACCAAATATGCGTACTTTATTTATTTTTTATCTTTTTTGGGGCGATTGCCGTTTGTAAAGGGGAAAAGGGCGGTGTACATGTTTTTATTTTATTTTTCGTGTTTGTGTTTTACTTTTTTCACTTTTTTAAAAACTTTTTTACACTTTTTTCACTTTTCCTCAGAAGGGAATTGTATGAGAGATCTACAATAGGAGATCAGTACATAGCTTATTGCTGTGTAATGGTCTCCATGGCTGCTGCCAATCACCCTGCCCGGCAATGCCCACAATATATTGCTGGGCATGGTGACGTCACAGACAGCCCGGGAAGTGATTTTCACTTCACGGGGCTGTCTCGTAGGAGCCAGTTGCCGCACTGGCTAAAGGGTTAAACACCCACGGGTGGAGCTCACTCTGACCATGGGTGATGCGGCATGAGGCCAGCAGTAATATACCACTGGTCCCATGTTGTGATCGTGTGGGGCTTGCTTGTAAGCCCGCACGATCTCAAGGACGTACCTATAAGTCAATTTGTGGGAATTTTACCACATTGATTAGATTTAAACATGTTGGCAAAAGTAAACTACCAAATACATTGCTGTTTTATGGGTGCTTCCACACCGCACAGTTTTGGGGGAGTTTTAAGTGTGGTCTCTTTAAACTGCCGTTATTACCAGCAAGCTTCTTCCAGTTGTCTAAATTGTTCAGAAAGGTGTTTCAAATAAGTAATCAATTACTGTGTTAGAAGTCTTGTGGATTACAAACACACTAATTGATTACTCACTTTCCAAACAGTTTAGAGAACTGGAAGAAGCTTGCTGGTAATTCAGGCACATAATTGGAGCAGTTAAAACTGCACCAAAACTGTGTTGTGTGAAAGCACCCTAAAGCACCCTCTTACCTTAGTCTTGTTTTCTTGGTTTCATTTTTAATTCAGGAGTGTGTATACTGGCTACTATGAGGCTGCAGTATAAGCCAGGCCTGTAGCTATAGCAACCAGTGCTGGCAGCCTATCATGAGAGATCAAACAGGTCTGTAGCTATAGCGACCTGAGGAGCTGATGCAGCCCATACAAGAGGGGATATCTCAGAATAGGTAAGACACTGTTATTGGACATGTATTGCAAAGTGACTTGTTTTTGCAAGATCTTCAACATGAAAAGCAATCCTTGTAGTGAGACAACCTATTTAAAAACCACCTCTTTTTGTTCTAGCAGCCCTGGCTGGACTGATGATGTCAATTCCTGCTGTGTCTTGCCAGCAGCACATAAGCTTGTTTATCTTTCTTACTGACATATTTAAAACCTTTAGAGCTTTATAGCCTTCTGCTCGTTGCTAAAACCCTTCTTTCAACAATGTTCAAAAACTCCACCTAGGAATTAACTTAATTGCAGAGATTCCTCGATTTACTACCACATTAACTTTATCTTCCCCAGGTAAGGTAAGCTGACGACTGCAGTTACAGTAGCTGGATAAACCCTAACAATCAGGGGAACCTGCCCTGAGACATGTCCCAGGACAGCCCTTTAGAATAAGTAAAAAGAGTAAATACATTCCAAAATATATTTAATCTGATCCCTATCTATGTAAAAAGCAGGGCAGAGAAAGTACCTTGTTTGCATTCACCCCTGAATGATCACTAAATACTGTTGTGTTATGACTCACAGGCATTAATATATGAGTCATTAGGTATTTTGTGTTTTAGAATCCCTGTTAAATAAAAATTGCACTTCCATTTCTGAAGCTCTTGAATCTGTGTGATTAATGTAGTTATATGTTGAATGTATTTTAACCATTATTAAAATAATTCTTTGTGAAATGGTCCGTAATGAAATAACGGTGATTAAAATTAGGGCCTATGAGCACAGAGTAGCTATTAAGTAGTAGTTTGTCCTTCACAGGTGGAATTTTTTCTTACCTTGAAGAGCATGCAGATGATGGGATACACAACAGGGTTAAAGCAATTACGTTCCAAGACCAGTGAAACTATGTTTAGTCATTATTTTTATATGTTTTCCATACAGAACATACAGTTGAAAGCAGAAGTTTACATACACTATCTAAAAAGACACATATGCTTACACATGTTTTCTCATTATCTGACATGAAATCAGAATAAACCTTACCCATTTTAGATCAATTAGGATTAACAAAACTATTTATTTTGCCCAATGCCAGAATAATGAGAGAGAGAGAGAGAGAGAGAATTTAAGGTATTTTTATTACTTACTGAAAAGTCAAATGTTTACATACACTAAGATTACTATGCCTTTAAACAATCTGGGACAGCTCAAGTGATAAAGTAATGTCTTTGGAAGCTTCTGGCTTATTGGTAACACTTGAGTTAATCCGAAACACACCTGTGGATGCATTTTAAAGCACACCATCTTTGGGTGCAATTTCCAAATACCTGAAGGTGCCTCGTTCATCTGTACAAAGAACTATGCACAAGTCCAAACAAGACGGGAATGCCCAGCTATCATGCTGCTCAGGAAGGAGATAGGTTCTGTATCTCAGAGATGAACATACTTTGGTCCGACATGTGCATATCAACCCAAGAACAAAAGCAAAAGACCTTGTGAAGATGCTGGCGGAAGCTGGTAAGATTGTGTCATTATCCACAGTGAAACGAGTAATGTATCAACATGGGCTGAAAGGCCACTCTACCAGGAAGAAGCCATTACTACAAAAGAAACATATAAAAGCCAGATTCATGTTTTCAAATGCACACAGGAACAAAGACCTACATTTTTGGAGACATGTCTGGTGGTCTGACAAAACTAAAGTTTAACTGTCTGGCCATAATGACCATCATTACGTTTGGAGGAAAAAGGGAGAAGCTTGGAAGCCTAAGAACACTATCCCAACTGTGAAACATGGGGGGTATAGCATCATGTTGTGGGGTTGTTTTGCTTCAGGAGGGACTTGTGCACTTCACAGAATAGACGGCATCATGAGGAAAGAAGATTATGTGGCAATACTGAAGCAACATCTCAAGACATCAGCCAGGAAGTTAAAGCTTGGGTGGAAATGAGTCTTCCAAATGGACAATGACCCAACGCATACTGCCAAACTGGTTACAAAGTGGCTTAAGAATAACCAAGTCAATGTTTTGAAGTGACCATCACAAAGCCTTGATCTCAATGCTATTGAAATTTATGGGCAAATCTGAAAAGGCAGGTGCAAGCAAGGTGACCTACAAACATGGCTCAGTTACACCAGTTCTGGAATGGGCCAAAATTCCTACCGACTATTGTAAGAGGCTTGTGGAAGGATATCTAAAACGTTTGACCCAAGTCATACAGTTCGAGGGTAATGCTACCAGATACTAATGAAATGTATGTAAATTTTCGACTTTGCAGAAAGTAATAAAAATGCTTTAAAAATTTAACTCTCTCATTATTCTGCCATTTGGCAAATATAAATAATTTTGGTAATCCTAATTGACCTAAAACGGGGGAAGGTTTATTCTGATGTCATGTCAGATAGTGAGGAAAACATTCATATGTGTCTTTTTATATAGTGTATGTAAACTTCTGGTTTCAACTGTATAAAATGTATTTATATCTCAGCTGACATGCTGTTAACACTTGTTTAAATCAGTCAGAATCTTCCAAATATCTTGCTTTTGCATTCCACCATCTGGTCTGCCTCTGCTCCAGCACTGCTAGAATTTTCTTCTTTAATATTTTGTCTTTGTATGTCATAATGTAGAACAAAGCAGAGATTCAGGAAAAAAGTGTGTTAGTTCCTATAATAATCAAACTAAATAGAAATAAAAATACATCTGTACATCAATCTGTATCATATAGTGAAAAGGTGGTGGGGAGACTTCAATAATGCAACACAGTCAATTCTACTTCATCCAAAGGAAGGGACAGAAATATGTAGAAGGTCAAATTCATTTTACTACTAGTAGCAATCAAACTGCATCAATATTCAGCTATGTATTTTAAATACCATTAATATTTTGTTTTAAGAAAATATCTTTTTTAGATCAATTTCTAAACTAAAATTTGCAAGGTGGTTGATATGTTAAACTGTGTGCTGAAAAACAGAAAAAAAGAAATGATGCTAAGAAAAAAAAACATGCATTTGTTTTTACAAATTAAAATGAATCCCTTAACGACCTCTCACTGTCTTTTGATGTGGACGTGCATGTTCTCTGTCCTTTACAATGTCCATGCAGTCAGCTCTGGGACCTAGAATAGCCCCAGGGCTGTCTGTATAGCAAACCGGCTGTCAGGACACACTATGTGCTGCCCTGCCTGCAGCCTGTGTCATACTGACCCATATTGTAATGTATTAGCATACAATATTATGCTAATACATTCCAAAGTGTAAAAAAATCAAAAATAAAAATGTTATAAACAATATTATTGTGCATATATTGCACAAAAACAAACATTTATGGTATCCACACAACTGTCAAAATCTATAGAATTCATCTAATAGGTTATTCAGTGTGAAATCTAATTGTTGTAAAGAATAATTAATAAAAACAAATGCAGAAAATATTTTTATTTTCATGCTGTAAAATTATTCAGTAGCTTATTTATAAACTCACGCCCCCCAAAAATCCAACTTTCCTGCACAAAACAAGCCCTCATACAACCGCGTCACAGAAAAAAAGTTATGACTGTTGAAATGGAGAGAGGCTAAAAAAAATTTAGCTGCTCATTAAAGGGTTTGTATCATTTCATTAAATGGCCTTCAGAATAAGGGAACAGTGAAAACAAACCACTTTGCAATTGGATATCATTAGCAAAGCTGTCTTGTTCTCACAGTATTCCTTATCTTCTTTTTCTGTAAATAAACTTCTCTAGTCCTGGTCCGATCCCACCTCCTTGCATTTCACTCATTTACATTTACATTCTGTTCAGCCCCTGGTCTTATTCATTACTGCCTCTCATTCAGAATTAGGGGCCGTGAACAATTTCACTCTATACAGTTACAGTTAGCTATACAGTTAGCTGTCTCCTCTGACACTGCAGCTGTCTCTATAATCAGAAAACTGGAGAATTGTGCCCTGTGCCTTAATGCTCCTGTGTGTAAGGGACCGTGTGTAAGTGAACAATTTCACTCTATACAGCTAAGTGCTTCTCATTGACACTGCAGCTGTCTCTATAATCAGAAAACAGCAGAATTGTTTCCGGTGCCTTAATGCTCCTGTTGGTGCCTTATGTAAACATGAAGGGAGACAGATCTGTGCTGGATTCAACTGTAGCAGCTGTCCAGCTGTGAGAGATCAATGCTGAGATTATGGAAGACTGTTTAGACTGAATGCAGGTAGGTAAACAGCTCTTACAAAAAATAAGTCGTCATAGTGAGAGGAAAGTGACATGAGGAGGGGGGGGGGACAAATTGGAGCCAGCATGAACAGTGAAGGGGGGATGATGTCATCCCTTTTCAGTTAAGAAACACCCAACTGGGAGGGGAAGAAACACCCCTGAAATTCAGGAAATGAGAGGATCAAGCTTCAACAGAACAGCCCAAGTGATGAAGTGACACATCCCCTTTAAGGCCTTTTTAGGCCTGGTACTTAAAGGGATTGTGTCGCAATTTTTTATTTTTTGCAGTAATGTGTGTGTTTTCTATCATCTTTTTATTCCCAGTTGCTGTAACTTTAATTGTGAGCCTATAAATAAAGTTATACAGCTTCATGTGTGTAAGAGCCCTGCCCCCCTTCAGAGACAGTTCTCTGCTGTGTGAATTGCACAACACAAAGGAAGTGTACCATAAAGGAAATACTGTAGCTAAGAGACTTGAAAAGATTCCTGTCTGGTTCACGTCAGTGAGGGCCCACCGGCGCTGAGCGCAGCATGCTCTATTGTCTGCACAGCGGAGGGACCCATGATGATGGAGCCCAGAGGGGCAGCTACTGAATGTCCAGCCCATCGGTGCTCCAGCAGGGCGGCCAGAGAAGAGGCAGACAGGTGTCTGACGGGTCCTCGTTCCTAATAAAGTGATTGTGCTTTTGTCACTAACGATTTTTGCACAATACAAGATTTTTCTGCTAATTTTAGTTCTCTCGCTTCTGACGTAAAAAATGTTATTTTTAAATGGATTTTTGAGCTAATATTCTTTTATTTACAGATTTTGACACTAATAAAATTCTCTCGCTTCTGACGCAAAAAAATTCTTTTTTTTATGGATTTTTGCACTAAAATCCTATTGATTTTGGTGCTAATAAAGTAATCTTGCTTCTGATGCTGAAAATTCAATTCTTTACGGATTTTGAAGGCAGACTCCGTTTTGCGGCGGCGGATGTTGACGCCAGACTCCGTTTCGCGGCGGCGGATGTTGACGCCAGACTCCGTTTCGCGGCGGCGGATGTTGACGCCAGACTCCGTTTCGCGGCGGCGGATGTTGACGCCAGACTCCGCTCCTCAGTGGAGGATTTTGACGCGGAGTTCCTCTTTAGTTCCTCCTGTCGTATACATCGTTCCTCTCTGACACACGTCGTTCCTCTTTAGTTCCTCCTGTCGTACATGTCGTACCCATCTGACACACGTTGTTCCTCTTTAGTTCCTCATGTCATACACATCGTTCCTCTTTAGTTCCTCCTGTGGGTACACGTAGTTCCCCTCTGACACACATCATTCCTCTTTAATTCCTCCTGTCATACACGTCGTTCACCTCTTACACACGTCGTTCCTCTTTAATTCCTCCTAACTCCTGTCGTACACGTCGTTCCCCTCTGACACACGTTGTTCCTCTTTAGTTCCTCCTGTCGTACACATAGTTCCCCTCTGACACACATCATTCCTCTTTAATTCCTCCTGTCATGCACGTCGTTCCCCTCTGACACACGTCGTTCCTCTTTAGTTCCTCCTGTCGTACACGTCGTTCCTCTTTAGTTCCTCCTGTCATACACTTCGTTCCCCTCTGACACACGTCGTTCCTCTTTAGTTCCTCCTGTCATACACGTCGTTCCCCTCTGACATACGTCATTCCTCCTGTCGTACACATCGTTCCTCTTTAGTTCCTCCTGTCGTACACGTCGTACCCCTCTGACACACGTCGTTCCTCTTTAGTTCCTCCTGTCATACACGTCGTTCCTCTTTAGTTCCTCCTGTCGTACACGTCGTTCCCCTCTGACACACATCGTTCCTCTTTAGTTCCTCCTGTCGTACACGTCGTTCCTCTTTAGTTCCTCCTGTCGTACACGTCGTACCCATCTGACACACGTCATTCCTCTTTAGTTCCTCCTGTCGTACACGTCGTTCCTCTTTAGTTCCTCCTGTCGTACACGTCGTTCCCCTCTGACACACGTCCCTCTTTAGTTCCTCCTGTCGTACACGTCATTCCCCTCTGACACACATCGTTCCTCTTTAGTTCCTCCTGTCGTATACGTCGTTCCTCTTTAGTTCCTCCTGTCGTACACGTCGTTCCCCTCTGACATACGTCGTTCCTCTTTAGTTCCCCCTGTCGTACACGTCGTTCCCCTCTGACATAAGTCGTTGTTCCTCCTGTCGTACACGTCGTTCCTCTTTAGTTCCTCCTGTCGTACACGCCATTCCTCTCTGACGGACATCGATCCTCCTTCGTTCCCCTTGTCGTACACGTCGTTCCCCTCTGACATAAGTCGTTGTTCCTCCTGTCGTACACGGCGTTCCTCTTTAGTTCCTCCTGTCGTACATGTCGTTCCCCTCTGACACACGTCGTTCCTCTTTAGTTCCTCCTGTCGTACACGTTGTTCCCCTCTGACACACGTTGTTCCTCTTTAGTTCCCCCTTTCGTACACGTCGTTCCCCTCTGACATACATCGTTTTTCCTCCTGTCATACACGTCGTTCCTCTTTAGTTCCTCCTGTCCTGTACGTCGTTCCCCTCTGACATACGTCGTTCCTCCTGTCGTATACATTGTTCCTCTTTAGTTCCTCCTGTTGTATACATTGTTCCCCTCTGACATACGTCGTTCCTCCTGTCGTACACATCGTTCCTCTTTAGTTCCTCCTGTCGTACACGTCATTCCCCTCTGACATACGTCGTTCCTCTTTAGTTCCTCCCGTCGTACACGTCGTTCCCCTCTGACACACGTCGTTCCTCTTTAGTTCCCCCTGTCTTACACATCGTTCCCCTCTGACACACGTCGTTCCTCTTTAGTTCCTCCTGTCATACACGTCGTTCCCATCTGACACACGTCGTTCCTCTTTAGTTCCTCCTGTCATACACATCTTTCCCCTCTGACACACGTCGTTCCTCTTTAGTTCCTCCTGTCATACATGTCGCACCCATCTGACACACGTCGTTCCTCTTTATTTCCTCCTGTCGTACATGTCGTACCCATCTGACACACGTCGTTCCTCCTTAGTTCCTCCTGTCATACCTGTCGCACCCATCTGACACACGTCGTTCCTCTTTATTTCCTCCTGTCGTACATGTCGTACCCATCTGACACACATCGTTCCTCATTAGTTCTTCCTGTCATACATGTCGCACCCATCTGACACACGTCGTTCCTCTTTAGTTCCTCCTGTCGTACACGTCGTACCCATCTGACACACATCGTTCCCCATTAGTTCCTCCTGTCATACATGTCGCACCCATCTGACACACATCGTTCCTCTTTGTTTCCTCCTGTCGTACATGTCGTACACATCTGACACACATCGTTCCTAATTAGTTCCTCCTGTCATACACGTCGTTCCCCTCTGACACACGTCGTTCCTCTTTAGTTCTTCCTGTCATACACGTCGTTCCCCTCTGACATACGTCGTTCCTCCTGTCGTACACGTCGTTCCTCTTTAGTTCCTCCTGTCGTACACGTCATTCCTCTTTTGTTCCTCCTGTCGTACACATCGTTCATAGGATATGTAGACGTTGGCCACCTGTGGACACCTGTGAGCAGGGATGCAGACATATACTGTGGCGCTCCTTCTGCATATCCATAGTGAAATAGAGTAAGGGGATGTGCACACAGAATCTTTGGATCCATGTTGGGTCCGAAAAGCGCATCCAAAAACGTAGCGTCTTTCAGAAGCAAACCGCAGCTAAGTGTTTGGATGCACTTTGGCTGCAGCAGAACCGCACCCTATAGTTTAGTATAGGGCTCCTGCTGCGTCTTTTGGACAAAAAATTGAAATGACAATTCCTGGAACAGATGCGAAAGACGCAGTGAGGCGCGTATCGCCAATCACTCGTGTGAAAGTCGATGCGTGTTTCTAATAAATGTAAACAATGTAAAATCACACTGCTATTTATTCGATACGTGTTTGGGTCTGTTTGGGGACTGACAGACAGATCCAAACACGTATTGAAAAGCGTATGTTACACGGAGTCAAAGATGCCATGTGAACAGACCCTAAATGTAATCACAATTTCACTCTGGTTATTCCTTTTTCAGCTATGGATACACAACAGCTCTGTATGGTGTCATGAGACACCAACAAAATGGTGACTCGGAAACTACAATCCACATCCCCCTCCTTATACACACAGGGGAGGGTGAGGCTTGTGAGGTCACCACCAGACCAGCCCACATTCACAGCAGTGCTGTAATACATGGTCTTTGTACATGGACCAAAATGTTTTTATCTTGGATGTGCTCCCTCTGGTGGCTAAGAGTGGGAAACCTTGAAAACTATTATGCATTTTTTAATATTTACCACAAATTTAATGAAAAAAAAAATCTGCTAAAAATTTCGACAAAAATGAACACACAACATTTCATCAATAAAAAAAAAAAAAAAATTTGATGACAGATTCCCTTTAAGCGGTTGAGCAGATAGACATATTTACCTAATACAGTTTTAGGACTTGTATACATTACTGTTTTTTATATATGTATGTTTGTCATTTTGTCAGTTTTTGTGCTGTAGAAATAATATCCATTGGCTGATAAGTCATGATCAATTAACATGACAAAATATGACTAAAAATGCTAGTGTGCTATAGATTTGACATGCATTCCGACATATATAAACCTCTGTGGACCAGGTGTATGTCAGAACAGTTACCTACTGAACTCAATTTAATCAGACAAGAACATAAACCAGAACATGAAAAGTTTATCTATAGGTCACTGAAGTGGTTTCCAAACCTCAGATAATCATTTAACATGTAAATGGTATCCTTCATTTATTTAATCTTAGATGGATGCCATGCTAGTTACTTTTAAATATTATCAGTCTATGTGACATAGATATAAGGGACGACATGTATGAATGGGGCTGCAGCAGATTTCTGGCATCTTTTCTGCCTGATATCAGACGCAGCCCTGTTCATATATTTTTAAATCTCCCGCACGGCATTCTCGGGAACATTACATAGCGCCTGCGGGAGGTGGGGCGCACTAGAACCGTAGCAAAGCTACATATTTATAGCTTCATTATGGCATTTACAGGCACATTACAATTGGAACAGATATACCACTTTCAAAGTGCTATACCTGAGCCAGAACTGTCGTGCAAGCACTAGAATGTGCCTGATTTATGACCTACTGTAGAACATGATCATAAATCAGGTGCATTCTGTGTCCTTATTATGAGCAGGAAATTTTGCGTTCACACACTAAATTTCATGCATGTTGCCCAAGATCTCCAGTTATTATTCTACAGTTTTTGTCTTTTCTCAACCTTAGCAGACCCTACCACTTTTGGCCCACCTCTAACCTAGCAGTGAATTAAGCCCAGGGCTATTAAACAGTCACTTGTGTTAGCTGCGGTCTATTCCCCATAATTAACTTCCAGGCTTCACTCGATGTAGCCTTACTACTCCCCTCAAAAGGCTAGGTACCTCTACACACATGCCCCATGCCATGCCTCCCGACCTTCAGTCCATGACCTCCGGCACATGAGCCTCCAGTCCACTATCACTTACCCTGATAAACAAGACTATACTGGCTTCTACTGCACGGCAGCTCCTCAGGTGGATAGGTCTCTAGGCACTGCTTGTGGATCATCTTCATTCACTGTGAAACCTCGCACTAGTCCGTCCTCCGAAATGTCAACATCGTGGTGAAACAGTGCATCGTTGTCACCAAGCACTTTTCCCATATGTAATTAGGCTCTTCTTGGGCTCATATCAATGTTCTTATCTCCCCCTTTACTTGACAGCCAAGAAAGCTGTCATTCCCACTGCCAGTTCTAACAACAGCTGGTACCACTCAGCATCACGACTCACTAGCTTATAACATACAGATTATATACACAGTATACCATAAAGAATGTACTTTTATGTCAAAGCTAAAAACAAATAAACCACTAACTATAACCATCTAGTCTATAGAAAGCAAAGAATACCCCATTAAATGTTGACAGGTTGTTTTCCCAGCAGGAAACCGGATCTACTATAAGGAGAGGAAACATTGTTTTTAAAATGGTTGATACTGAATATCTTTAGCCACTGTATGGCTTTCCCATATAAAACTAAGGTAGTGGGGATGGGAGTCCAAAAATAAAAGGAAAAATGTTTTTTTTTTTTTTTTACAATCACCTATACTGTAACAAAAATAATTTTTACAAACAGTTTAGATTTGGCTATTTTACAGAGCCTACCCTTTATAGCCAGTTTTAGGCTCACACTTTCGGTGTAGTCTGTAGGTGATTCTGCAGCAGTGACTGACAGTTTAGCTCTGATAGCTCCTATTCTGAGCTGTCTGTTAGAGGGATATTGGTGATGGGATGGGGGTGCTAACAGCATAACACAAGGTTACAGAGCTATAAAGGGTTCAAGTTTTTCAGTAAAATAAATAAACAAGCTCCTTTGCTGCTGATAAGATACAGCAGGGACTGATGTCACCATCCCAGACATGGCTGCTTGAGGTGGTCAGTAATTATAGAAACTTGTGTAAATATACAACAGATACAAACTTCTCTAACGCAGCAAGAAAGAAAAATCAGAACAGCAATGTATTTGATAACCGTCTTTACTTACCTTTGCCTATATGTTTAAAGCTAATCAATGTGATCGGAATACCCCTTTAATCTTCAAAAGACCAGAAGTCATTTGCATTTTGAATGTTCTGTGATAACTACCATTCATGATTAAGAAATTGCTCCCATGTTGTTTAGAAATAAGTGCTTCAACAGTATCAACCTATTAGTAATCAAAAGTGTAGCCATATGAAGTACTTGAATCCTGCTGATCTAGTAACACCTAGTCCATATGGCTTCCTACCTAGAACAGCTGCTTCAGCGCTGTCATCGTAAGCCAGTCAGCAGTGACATTAAACATATAGACCCTTTAAATTGTCTGAAAACAACAAAGAACAGCTGCTACTGATTTTTCTTATGATAGTCTAAATGTCTGTCTTTAATACATCATTTAAAGTGAAACATGACAGTGCTATTAGTAACAGTGAAGGGTACAACATTAACAAATGCTTAGCATAGATTTTCACATGACTCCATTTGCAAATTTCTAAAGAAGGAAGGACATATTTACTTTTGTGATCAGCCGTGTTAATGAAATATGCAACTTGGTGATAAATGCATAAAAATATACATGCAACATAGTACAGAACAATACAGGGATTAAAAAGAGAACACATGTTACAATTGTTCTCCTTTCACTCAGGGTCGTAGGAGGCTTCCACCGTCTTTGTTCAAAAAATCATTCAAATAACTAAACATAAGCTGCTACCAAAAGAGATGAGGTGTTATCCACAACCACACTGGTTCACATATGTCTTTTTCTGCACTGTAAGTGTAAACTGTTATTGCTTCCCATGTGCATAGCACTAAGTTATTTAGAGGCATAAAAATAATAAAAATAATTTAATCAATGAAAGCACATACATTATTTTTTAGATAAACTTACTCTATAGTTATTGTGATCAGATTATAATAAGGGATCTTAAAGGGAACCTGTCAACTAGTTTATGGTGCCTGATCCCCCGAGAAGCATGAAACAGACATAGGTTTCCTCGACACAGTACAGTGTGTTTTACTCTGAAACATTACAACATTTCTGAGAAAACAGGAATCGAGACTGAGTCGAGAACAGGGAGAGGAATCTGATGTGCCCCTCCTCTGTACCTAGCTTAGTTTGAAGGCGTTGTCTCACCATGCAGGTATAATGAGCCACTGCCAGCTTTAGGCTCATACTTCCTGGTTAGGCTGTGGGTAGTTCTATAGCAGTGATTGGCATATCAGCTCTGCTACATCTAGCTATTCCTGTTACAGTGACATAACTGCAGGAGGTTCGTAATCTGTAGTGCACAAGGCTATAGAGTTCAAAAGAGGGAAAGCTTTTCATTAAGTTAAGTAAACAAACTCTGTTACAAGAGGTAAGACACTGCAGCGAGTGACTTACCATGAACAAACTTTCTGATAGCAGCTTGGAGCACTGAGAGATAAGAGAGAGCAGGGAGAGGTGGGTAGAGATGGTCAGTAGCCAGATAAACTTATGTACTCTAAGGAGAGACAAAATATTCTTTACCTGATGACCAAAGCAAAATCAAAACAGCAATGTATTTGGTAATAGTCTTCTTTTAACTTTCCCTACATGTTAAAAGCTGATCACTGTAGTGAGAAAACCCCTTTAACTAGGTCTCTACCTACTGGCCAACAGGGATAATGTCTGTCAGTTAAACTGGGCTGCGTGGGGAGAATGCACTTATTAGGCTCTTCCCCTTTAACCTGTGTGTGTTTAGCCATAGCCGCTTTACTATCATTATATGTTTTCTATGAAATGCAGTAGCATTTCTGAGTAAAGCACCTGTTACTGTGTCAAGGAAGCCTGGGGCTTTTTAATGCTATCTGTGCCTGGGCAGCATGAAACAGCTGACAGCTTCCCTTTAACCCCTTAATGTTGCAGCCATTTTTGTTCATAACATGTTAATTTTTTTTCTCCCTGTCTTCAATTAGATTTTTCTGTTTATATAGAGATGTAATTTTTTATCGTTCTATTGATTGTACCATGTTATACAGTATACTGAGATACCCAAAAAAATATTTACACGATGGAACATGAAGAAAAAAATGCAATTGTGCCACTTTTGTCGGGGTTTCACTTTTATGGAGTTAAGAAAAACTTTTTTTTCCAAATTTCGAGAGTGAGGACTTTTATTGGTATCATTTGGGTTACATGTGACTTTTTGATCACTTTGTATTCCAAATTTTTGGGGATGTGAAATGACCAAAATAAGACAATTTTGGCATTGGAATTTTTTTTACCGTACAATATAATTGATGTTATATTTTAAAAGATCAGACTTTTATGGACTCAGCGATACACATTTATTTTATTGTTTTATTTTTAAAATGGCAAAATGGAGTGTTTTTAACTTTTTATATTTTGTATTTTTTTAGTCTTTTTTCCCTCTTTCCAATAGGGAGCATGATTGGTTGTGCAATGTTCTGCAATAATAAGATATTGCAGAACAGAGCACAATAATGGCTCTCAGGCAAAAATAGTAACAGTAGTACGGTGGCAGCCATGGATGCTTTCATTAGGCCCCTGACTGCAATGAAAACTATTTGGCACCCTAAGATCTTGTCACAGGAAGTGATCAAGGAACGAAAAGTGTGCTTTACCAATCCTCAATTCATTAAATACCTCAGACACATTCTCCTTGGCATCAAAGTTATCTCCAATCTCAGCCGTTAGCTGTTGTTAAAGGGAATGTGTCATCAGAAAAGGACCTATTGTTTAACTCATATTTTATGTTAAACGCATTTTTTAAGAATTTTTGGCTGTGTTTTATTTTTTATTTCCCATACCACTATCAGTCTTTTACTTTAAAAAAATAATGAAATCCTGCAGTTTTCACTTTGGCCATTAGGCTTAGTAATAGTCTTACACTTCCTGTTCTGTAGCTTAAACTTTTCAGCAGTCTCCTCATTATTTGCACAGACAGAATTACACTTTAAGGTTATATCAATTTGTATAGATAACACAGGATCCACTATTCACAATTGGAGATGGTCACAGCTTGCCCTCTCCTACTCGGTGAAAACTGACTTCTTCCCAGGTCACAGGGCATGCCTAGAAAACTCTCTTATGCCCATGTAGCTGCTATAAAGTATCTCTGTACATGCTGTTTAAAGCAGCTCAGGCAAGATGATTGCCCCATAATCATTTACAGAAAACCGAAATAAAAAAAAAATCTACAGCAAGAAAATAATAACTTTTAATAAGAAAAAAAATAAGTATCATTATCTTGTTTTAATAAGTAAAAAAAAGCCTTTACCTGCCATGTATATAGTGGGCTTAGTGAGGAAGCCTGCTTTATTCAATCTTATCGACAACAACATAACTGTACATCATACATTAGTAAGGGGTTGAAGGTATATAATTCAATTTAAAAATTACACTTTATTTCCACATAGCACTGTAAATACTGAAAATACTAAGTTCAGAGTTTTGTATGTGCTACTGTTGTTTTTGGATTTTTATTTACCCATTCATTGTTTAAAAAATCGACACCTTTTAGTATGTGTGTATTTTAGACTTGACTCCTCTGTTTCCACTGATGGTATAGTATTTGTATGCTGTAGGTGATTTAATCATGGTATGTGACAACACTTCATAAGCCATAAACCATTCACAATTGTTAAATTTCAATTTAAAGCTAATGATTAGAGGTTTTTGAAACTCTCATGTTGTAAAGCAGTGAAAAATATAGACACTTAGGCATAACACTGCACCTTGATCAGAGGAAAATGCAGCCCATCTATCATGTTGGTGGAAAGCTTTTAGGCTGTCTGAAAAAGTCATTTTGAATATTGTGTCTGCATTCAAACCAACATGAACTCCGGAGAAAGTAAGCTGTAAAATGAAATTCTGTGTGGTCAAGGGAAGAAAATCTACTTGCATATTTTTGCATTTTAAAAGCTAAGGCTACACAGAGTGTTCACTCATGACAGCTTCACCAGAAAATATTGCTTCTTAGGGTAGGTTTACATCTCAATCAAGCATTTTGTTTGGTGGGACTGTTTTAAATGAGCTACTGAACGTATGCCCCAAAAAAATGCAACTGAATGCTTATGTAGTTGCATACATCTCAAATGAACTCCTAGTCGGAATGAAAAAATGTACAGCGCAGTAAAATATACAGTTTCAGGAATAAGTAAGTAAACATTTTGATTACTAATTACTGCACTGATTACTGATTATCTAAGTCAGCGATGAACAAACACAATCTAACTATACTAAGACCCTACAGTTGTAATGTTCATGTCTTTCATTGAGCACATCCAGAAAACATCCACAGTACAGTTAGTAAAAGTAAGTAAACCCTTCTAGTTAATAATCTGGAGATCCCTCTTTAGCAGCAGTGACTTCTACCAAATATAGATAGTAACTGTAAATAAGATTTGTGAGGGAATCTTAAATCATTATTTCCTACAAGTGTGTTTTAATTCATCAATATTTTTGGGATGCCTTGTGTGCACGGCCATCTTAAAGTCCTTCCACAGCATCTCAATATAGTTCAGGACTCTGACTTGGCCAATTAAAATAAATGAAAATCTTATTTCCAGTTGTACGTAAGATGATCACTTGTGTTCTTTGGTTCATTGCATCTCCCCAGCTTTAGGTCATGCAATACTGCCCTTAGTTTCCTCTCAATACCTTTCAATAATTTTTGTCTCAAGGATGGCAAGGCATCCTGTCCCTCAAGCAGCAAAGCAGCCCCAAACCACAATGCTCTTCCAGTCCTGTTCCTGTGAGCGCCTGTCAGTCCAACTCTTGTGACCAAAATGTAGTCCAGTGTATATGCTGCAATCCTTCTGCTGTGACCTTGTTCCTGTTCTGTAGCAGATCCCAACTGTATTCCAGTTCTTGGTATATTCTTCTCTATGTTTCTTGTCTCATCTCATGTCAGTCCTATTACTCCTCCTGTATCCAGCTGCCAACCAGTAGCTTTTCTGGGGACTGTCACTTGGGTACCCTCTCCCTAAGACTCTATGCTCTAGTTTGGCTAGCACCAAACTGGTTGCATCCCCAAAGATGCACATCTGTCTAGACATGTTACTTTATGTTAAACTTATACTTTCTTCTCTTTTGTGTCTCTCGCTTGAATATGATATCTCTGAATTGTAAGTCAGAAGAGTTCACTTTATTTTTATAACAGAGATTTGGCATAAGTCTGCATAAGCATAGTCCATGGGTTAGAAAAAATTTCAAATTGCAAAATATATATTGTTTAAAGATAACCTGTTAGGTGGTTAATGCTGCCCCATCTAAGAGCTGGATATGGGTTAGAAATTGAGCTCTGTGATATAAAGGGTTCTATGATTTGGAGCAGGATTTCTGAGTAAAAAGAAGACAAAATACTAACTGGACACCTTAAGAGATAGTCAAGTCTCACCTACCCCACACACATGAAGTGATTGACAGGTTTCCCTGTATCAGTGCGTGTACATAACAAACTGTCAATCACTGTATGTGAGTAGGGTTAGCAAAAGTTTCACTTTTTCTCTCTGCTTTTTACACAGATATCTTGTGAGCTTAGCTTCTCTCTCCATCACATTCTGCCCTCAGATAGAAAACCACCTGACAGATTCCCTTTAGCACATAAGCAACTATGTGTGACAATAGTAGTCGATTGGATAATACAGGTGCCACTTATCTAGTGTTGTTGTATTTTGAAACTTACCATTCAATAGAACCACCATAAGGCCTCGTTCACACGGCTTATTTGTCCGCGGATTGGCGCCGTACTCCGCGCCGGATTTGCGCTGCAGTACGGCACCAATCCGTCCCTGTCATTACGGTAATCCCCTGCTCTCATAGAGAACAGTGGATTCCCTTGCTCCTAGCTGCTCGGCGAATCCGCCGGGCGGGGAGAAAGTGACATGCACATTATCCAGGCGCAATATGCGCCGTGGATAATGCAAGTCTATGGGGCCGGGGAGCGGTGCCTCCGCCGCGCTCCGGCCCCGCCCCCGTCCCGCCACTTACTCACGGCGGATTTGTGAGCTCAATACGGCTCACAAATCCGTCGGGAATAAGCTGTGTGAACACGGCCTAAGGGTGAAGGTCTGTAACAGATTTTACCAACACGATTGCTTTTCCTATTTGTGTCAGTAAAAATAGGGTGTGACCTTCTAGTTATGTGTAAGGTTGATGTACACTGAGATATTTCGAGATATCTTATAAACCCTTCAAACACTTTACTAACAGTGGAGTTTATACTTTATGCACCATGGCTGTGGCACAGTATCAGTCACCATGAGCCAATCACAGAACTAGTTTATAAAAAATGTGGTTTCAATATCGAGAAAGGGGTCAAAAAGTGAACCCAGAAACTGAAAGATTAAGTGCGACATGTCCCAACTCGCCAACGCCAGTTTTTTGGTCTATTTTGCGCCAAAACCACTTTTGATGCCATATTCTTGTTGTAAATTAACTGCCGTACAACAAAGCTAGGCACATTATACGCCGGGTACGACAGTTTGAAATGCGCCTAAATATGGTGCACTGTGCGCCCCCGTTGTGCAATACGCCTATTGAGGCATATTACATATGTTATGCGCCTCCATCGGGCAATGCGCTTCGATAGGCGAATTCCATATGTTATGCGCTGTGAGTTGCGCAATGCGCCTTTTTTGGTGCAATGTGCCTTTTTTGATGCAATCCGCCTTTTTAGGTGCATTAAGGTATACCTGACGCCAGTTTTTAGAAAGTATCGGACTTTCAGGCGCACTTAACACTGATTTAATGCTCCTAAAACATGTCGCCCTAAAAGAATATTACCATCATGCTAATTCCATTCCTGGCCTGGTCTGTGCCACTCACAGAAACGAAGAGCTTGCTGCACATTTCTGTGTATGTTTATGGGAGTTCAAAGCACAGCCAAGATCTGTTCACTTGTGGCTAGATCTCTGTTCTTTGTAGCTGGAACAGAAGTAGCATGATGAGAATACCATTTAATTTCCATTGTGAGTAAAACATAAGGTTTTATATCAGACGTTATCTTAGAATATCTCAATAAGAATTAATGTATAACTCACTGAGACTTGTGATGCGCCACGCAAGATTACTACCATAGTTTCTATTTACTGACATGCTATTCTAATGCCTTTTATTTTATTTTTAGGCTGCTTTGAGGTCTTTTTCATCACTGAGATAATACCACAATAACTTTGTAAATCCCTGATTGAGAATGGATTTCTGGTGGATGCTGTATTGGTGTATTAATTTGTATTATAGATTGTATTATATAATTTACAGACTATCTATACACAATACACTATTGTGTATAAAAAGTCTGTACATTTTCAGTTTCTTGTATAACATCATGTCTAAAGAAGAGAGCTAGTACTCTCGAAAGCTCACCATCAAATATACTCAGTTAACCTCAAACAGGTATCACCTGATTTCTTCACTCTTCTACTACTTTCTATGGCTAACACGGTACACAATTATACTACTTTCAATAACTTGTACATAGTAATATTTCTGCTGTATACAATAGTAATCTTATTTGTAGTGTTTGACTCATTTGCAGTCCCCTGTTATTCTCCTGATTGAGTCTTTTTTTTGGACCAGTTGGCAAGGATGGATAATACCTGTTGTATTTGTATATTTGTAAGCTGGTATATTCAGTGACCTGCAAAGGAGCTTCATATAGGCAAGGAGAACAGGCTTTAAATAGACTGTGTTCTTTATTGGCAACAGCCAAACAGCCTATACTAGTAGGTCAACATACCCATATGGCACTTTATCTATAACTACCAATGTCTTTATTTGATCTTTATTTATTTTGATCTCCTGATGCCGAGTCATTAGATAAAATAAAAAGACTAAACTATGAAATAGGCGAAAAAGCAACTACAGTAGTTAAAGGCTTTATATGTGACAACTGCAGATGACATGTACTATTACATGTTTAAACCATGTAAATTATTTGCCTTGTTAAGTCCTCCATACTTTGAGACATTCTTTCTTATGTCCTCTCCCCACTCTGGCTAATTGAGGAAGGTTCTGAGCTGAGGTCCTACCATGTACAATATTTCATAAAAGAGAACCTCTCTGACTTATGTTCCTTTCCTAAGCATATGTACTGTTAACACAGTTGTCACAATAGAGACTGCTTATATTTTTGTCCATGAACTTTTTAAATCTGGGTGTCACTCAGATGGTAACATATACTTATATTTTGGGAAATTCAAAGCAAAATCCAGGGGCAATAGCCTTCATAGCACTTGAATATGCCACTGATAATAATATATGAACAGAAAAAAAGTCAAAGATTGTGCAAGCAGTAGTAACTGTTCTACATCTGGTTAACTATGATAGTGCAAGAGTACATAGATAACATTACTCCCTCATAATGTTGCATTTACTATAAACAGGAGCTGGTGTATTATGTTAATAGCATTCCATAGTGTCTGTTGATAGGAATGATAACTTGTCTGGCCCCAGGCAAACTATTTGCAGGCAGCTATTACATGTAATTGCTTGAAATAAATAATCCCAAGTGCAACTGTCTTTATTTAATATTAATATCAGCAAAATAAAGGGTGCAAATTGGTTGTGTGCGAAACATAGAATGATTACAGTCTAAAAATGATACTTGGCACAGGCTAGTTGGCTTTCCCTGGGAGAATAAAATCTTGCATTATTCTCTGTGCATCATGCCATGTCACACAAAAAGACTGAAAAACACAAAATGTATTCATGCTATAGGATATTGAATACTCTACTATAAAAATGAAAATAAAATTAAGACATTATGAAATTTTGTCTTTTTTTGATCAAATTATGTCATCTGGACAAGTGATGCATAAAATGATATTCATTTGCAATGTATGTAGGGAGAATAGTTCTATAATATGTTAATAGCTGTATCCTGTAATCCAGTTATCAGGCATATTAGCCACATGGCACTTAACAGCTAAGGCTAGTGTTCACACAAAACATAACTTGCAGTCAGTGGTGACTTTGGATGACATAATGAATGTGAAAATTCAGTGGAAACTCATTCAAAGTTTTATATGGAGTCCCACACAAGCTTAGCTCCTGTTGTGTACATAATAACTGTACTATGAGCACGTTCTTAAGACTTTAAAAAAAAAAAAAATTGCATCACATTTTGCATTAACCCCATGTGAATTTTTTGTGCTTCATCACTACACTCTGACATCACTATGATATTTTCTTGTGCTGTGATATCATCAGAGTGACTTTTTTGTGTGCATAATTTCTGTGCTGTGGTGTCATAATGTAAGCTATGCCTGTCCTGGAAAATCAATGTTTGCATTATTCTTGTGTTGTCTTAATTTATTAGTTATTTATACTTGTACAGTGACAATATTATGTATAAAATATTTATGCTATGAGTTCATTATGTACATTATCTCTGTACTACAACATCACATGGTACAATATCTTTAATATATTTAACCACAATGCTGGAAGTGTTAGTATTGGATTAAGACCCTTTTCCAGGTTTTCAAAGACTCCTTTTTCCAGCACTTTTTAATCTATGGGTCATGCTGATTTAAGGGTCATGCTGCGGTTCAGGACAGGCATAGTCAATGTTCAGTTCAACTAAAATGGTGATTCAAAGACTCCTTTTTCCGGCACTTTTTAATCTGTGGGTCGTGTAAATTTAAGGGTCATGCTGCGGTCCAGGAAAGGCATAGTCAATGTCCTGCTCAACTAAAATGGTGGTTCAAATAATACTGCCTTCAGGCACTTTTTAATTTGTGGGTCCTGCAGGTTTAAGGGTCATGCTGTGGTACAGGACAGGGATAGTGAATAGTCTGTGACTTTTTTTCTGTGACTCTTGTTGCCTACTTGTCTTGCCTAAGATGTAGCACGTATCCAGTTTACTGTTGTGGATGTTAATTCCAGCTTCTCCAGCCCTGTTTGGGTGCAAGAAGGAAGGTGTTGTTCCTCTCCCATAGACTTTAATGGTCATCGGCGATAATCTGTTATCGACTATCGGCATGATAATTGACGATATCGACTATCGTACCGATAACGATAGTTGACACAATCGCTCATCACTAGTGTTTGATACTAAAATCATAACCCTATTGGCCATAAAATAAACCATTATCGCTCTTTGTTTTCTTCCTAACATGTAAGACTGATTGTTGGGAATCCTTAGAAATCAACCCCAGGTGCTTTTTCTACACAGCATTTAGTAGGTAAACTATCACTGCTATCTCTATGTGGATAATACCTCACTATATACTACTCCTTATGACATCATACCAGTCATACTATAGATTTTCTGTTAGCAGTCTCATTATATCTTCTCTCTATCTGAAACTGAATCTTTCAAAAACAGAGCTTCTTGTGTTAACCATATACTTACCTACCTAAACCTGCTATTTACGTTTCATTGTGTCACCAACTGTATGATATACATTATACTCCCAGAAATGAATTATAATGTACATTTTATGCCAATAAATTAATTATATTGCACATAATACCCCTGAAATTAATTATATTCACAAACAATAATAATGTTATACAATCTACCCCCAGGAATTAATTATATATATATTATACGTTATATAACATATGATTTCTGAAAGCAGTGACAGGGTTAATGTTGCATACCTGCTGTAGTGTAGGGCAGTTGTAGTAGGAAGGAGGGTGGGGGTAATGTAAGGATCCTTGATGGCTCAGAGCAGAGTAGGTGTTAATTTATATATACCTGGTGGAGAGCAGTGGAATCCTGTATCCCTGTTGATCTAGGGTAGTAGAAGGGTTAATGTGAAGATCCCTAGTTGTCTAGGGCAAGGAAAGGATTATTGTAAAGAGTCCTGATGGTGTAAGGTATTAAGAGTGTTAATGTAAAGATCTCTGGTGGAGGATTGTATATCTAGAAGCCTTGTGATTACTCACCACTCCAACGTTGCCCCACAGTCAGCAGTTACTTTGTGCTCCCTCCGAGCACTGATATAGGGATGATTACACCTCCTGATTAAATTGTTAATTATTTTGTAACTATATAATGTCTTATTTCAACTGCACCTGTATATCCTACACTGCAAAGTACTGTAGATTATGTTGGCCCTGAATAACTAATACAATAGATACTAAATAAAAGATTCTTATTACAACCCTTTAAATGACATAGAGTATTATTCTATAAAAGGTGTCTAAATGAAAAAATCTTTTTTTTTCCATTTACCCGCATAACACGCATGTGTCTGATTTTTACTTGAAGTTTCTTAGCTGTACAAACAGACTGCAGCTCTTTGGAAACCATAGTATAACCATGTGTTTTACAAATTGCTCACATTTAGGTAACAGCTGGATGTTGTGCCTTTTATGTCACTGAAAATGCAGAACAGAAACTGCATCAAAATAGGTGTGAGCATGGCCTGTGCAAATAGATCTTGATTTCAGGCTATTCAACACAAATGCTGCAATCTAATGTGACAGCTCCAATGTCAACTTGTTTGTCCAATTTACATCCGGCAGGACACATTTTTTTTATCCAATGTCTTTCTTGCTGTTATATTTGATATGGGACAGTTGCATGTCTTCTATGTATAAAAATATCGGTATTGCTGGACAAATTGTTAAATTTGAAAGGCCATTGTGGCTTTTTCTATTGTCTTCTAACACCAGTAGAGTTAAATTTTCTTATGAAATTGGTCTTTATAAGTACAAAATTGTATTGACGTATAGTGTTTATATGTGGAAGATTCCTAGGAGTTGTGATGCATTTTCTACACATTTTACAGGTTCTTATGTTGATTTGCCTACAGAGATTGATGGGAATGGATACCCAAAACCTAATTTCTTTTAATAAATGTATATCATCAAGATTGTATTCCCAGCGGAACTAATTAATTGCTATCTGGCATTTCCAATTCTCTAAGCATGAAAGATAGACAATCTGAGAGCACTTAGGGAAAACCTACTGAACTAGGGTAAGGCATGAAACTATTGGAAAGAGAACTACTTCTAAAGATACACAAAGGACACATCAATTCTTAGGAAAAAAATCCCAGGACACTACAGTTTGCTCTTCAAGTCTGTGCACAGCTGGACAAGCAGTGGATTCTTTAGTGTACCCAGTACAGCTACATACAATTTTTGAATAAGCACCATTCCAATGTCTCAAATAGCTTCTTCCAAGCATATTATTTCCAGGAATTTTATCCTGGTACATAATAGTGATTTTTAAAAGTATCAAAATCCTTCCCATTGAGCAAATTCCTATTAATGTTCTGAATAAATTCCAAACATTAAAACAGTGAGAATATTTTTGAATTGATAAATTATCTTGTCTCCATCTGAATGGTCTTAATAAAACCATTAAAACTTCTTTTTAAAATACCCATTCCTGCTCTAAGAACTATCTTCACAAATGTTTTATAAAATTAATTGGTTTTCACAGACTTTCGTTATTACTAACAATATTCTTATTATATGACATACATCCATGGCAGTTTTTTGGCCCCTTTTCTAACTGTTGGTTTTAAATATAACACACGCTTTGTATCCTCCCTTTTTATTCAAGGAATTTATTACATAGATATGTACTGTGTGTGTATATATTTTTTATTGTTTTTATCATTTAAATTTGCTTAATGGGGTGTTCTCACCATGCAGTTTCACAGAGTCACAGGCAGTTACAGACTCAAACTACCTGTTTAGCCTGCGAGTTGGTCTATAGCAGGGATTGGCATATTAGCTCTGCTAATTCTAGCTGAGCCTGTTACATTGAATTGACTGCAGAAATCTGTGGTACACAAGACAACAGGGCTCTAAGGAGTGAAAACATGTCCTTATCCTAAACAAAGCTCCATTCCTAGAGATTAAACACAGCAGGGAGTGACTCAACATGGACAGACAGCAACTTCCAGTGATCAGAAAAGAGAGAGATGATCAGTAATCAAGAGAAATTTGTTTGCATTTAGACAAGAAATAATCTCTCTTATCTCAACAAAGTAAATTAAACAGCTATGCATCTGATGATAGCCTTTATTTATCTTTCCCTACATGTTGAAAGGTAGAGAGCAAAACCTAAAACCATTCTAATACATCAGCGCCAGTTAAGAGGGAAAATTAGGAACAAAAAAGAAAAACTTATGTAAACACATCTCCCAAGAGGTCTATTTCTGACCTTAAGGAAGTACAATATGCAAAAAACACACAAAAAATAAAATATTATTAACAAAAAATTAATTGCCTAAATTGTAAGTTTTAACCCCCTCTTTACCTGACAACCCTAAAATGTTATATCCCCTTCTATCACTTCTATCATATATAAATGCGCATGATGGAAAAGTGCCAAAATTACAAAAAAATTATTTTAGCGCCACTTTTGCTGTTAAAAAAATACATGAAAGGATATTAAAAGATACGTTGGTGTTTTTTTTTTTAATTACTATTCTAAAAAAAAATCTTGTGTAAAAGTTACTTAAAAAATAAAACTAAAGTCTAACGTATGACGGAAAAAAGGCAGAAAAGAAGCATTATAACTAGAGATGGGCGAATTTCTCAAAAATTCGATTCGGTCACTTCTCCGAATTTTTTCCCACAAAAATAGTTTTTTGTTCCGAATTACTTTTTGGCACGAATTCCCCGTTAAAAAGGGACTATTTCCCCGGCTGCAAAAGACCCGCAGGGGTTTCTGTTTAAACGGGGGTGCCTATGCTTAAATAATTTCAGAGGGATTTTGGTTTTTGGGGGCTTCATACAATGTTGTTTTTAGTATGAAACGCAGAGGGCTGGGCCCCCGCTTTTTAGAATCGGGTTCAAAATATGAAAAATTTTCCCCGGGGCAACAAAAAAAGGGCAAAACGGGCCAAAAACTGAACGGGAAAAGTAGACTGATAAAGTCATTTGCCCCGAAAGCTGGAAAAAAACAAGCCTAGAACACGGGGGGCCAAAAATTAGTGAAAAGAGTGTGGGGGGTGACGGGGTAAGCCAAAAGCAGCAAAGAGGTCAGGCAGTTTTGGGGACAATTCCAATTTTTGGGAGGTGGCAAAACAAGGGAAGCCACAGAATTGCACAATTTAAAATGATAGCGGAAAGGGCAACAAAAGCAGCAGTAAAGAGGTCAGGCAAAAGGGGGCACAATTTAAAATTCTTTGGGGTGGCCCAAAAAAGGGGGGAAGCCCCCCCACAGATTTGGGAAAATGACGAGAGGGGGAGTTCCCCGGCGGCAGCAGCATGAGGTTCCCGGGGAGTAGCAAAATGACATTCCCGGAAAGGGGGCAAAAAAAGTTTTTAGGCCAAGAGTGGCACAATCACAAAATTTTTGGGGTCCCGGGCGGGGGGTGCAGTAAAGAGGTTTAGGCCAGGGGGCACAATGGGCATTTTTGGGGGGAGGGGAAAACATTTATTAGGTTTACAGAATTTTTGGGACAATCATACACTGTTGGAAGGGGCACGACAGTCACGGGATGAGGGTCCCGGGAGTGGCACAATGACCTTCCCGGGCGGAAAAACAGTATTGGCCACAGAGTGGCCCCCAAACACACAGGGGTGGAGGGCACGGCCGGGAGCAATTTGAAACAGGCAGTGGGGACAATGGGCCCTTCTGGAGGCGGGGGAAAACAAATTTTTAAAGGGCCCCAAAATTGGGACAATCAAAAACAGTGTGGGGGGTCACGGCGGCATGGGGGTAAAGATCCCGGCATTTTCACAAAGACATTTTGGGGCAGCAAAACAGTTTTTAGGCCCCCCGAGTGGCACAATCACTTAAAAGGTGGAGGTCACGGGGGCCGCAGTAAGAGGTTTAGGCAAATTTTCAAAAAAAATGAAACCTTTCGGAGGCGGCCCAAAAAAGAAATTTGGCCACAGAGTGGCACAAAGATACTTGGGGGGAGGGGCAAAGGACAGGGAAAATGAGATCAGGGGAAATTTTCACAAAGACATTCTGGAGGGGGCAAAACACAAAAAGGGGCCCCAGAGTGGGAAAAAAATCACACAGTTTTGGGAAAGGGCACGGGGGGCAGGCCCTATGAGAACAGGCGGGGGGCACAATGACATTCTGGAAGGGGAGCAAAAAAGTATTAGGCCACAAGGTTTGGCAAAAATGGGTTAAAAGTGGGGGAAAGGCATGAACAGCAGGACATGAGATCAGGCAGTTTTCACAATGACATTCCCGGGGGCGGCCCCCAAAAAATATTAAGGCCACAGAGGGGGCACAATCACACAGGGGGGGAGGGCACGACAGCACAGCAGAGATCAAGGGAGTGGGGCAAATGACAATTTTGGAGGGGGCAAAACCCGAGGAACCCAGAGTTTGGGACAATGACAGAGGCGGAGGTCCCCCGGCGGCAGCAACATGAGGTTTAGGGAGTGGGCCCCAAAGACACAAATGTGGAGGACTTGGGGAGCACCCACAGCAGCAGCAAAGAGGGCAGACAAGTGGCGCCCAAAGACACCCGTGTTATGTCACGGGCCCAAAAGCCCGCACAGCATGAGGTCATAGAGTTTGGGACAATTGGGCAGAGTTTTAGGTGGGGGGCATACCAAGCCCGGGAAAAAATGGTTGGGGAGGCAGATGGAGAAACTGTCAGCAGATGTGTGGGATCCCGGGGGGTGGGGGGCAACAGAATTTTGGTTGATGGGGAGGTAGTTTGAACCAGACGACGCCTAAGGCAAAGGGGTGTGGGAAAACCTGGCCGAAACCAACCGATTCATCTTGGGCAAATATCAGTCCCTTCCCCCATTTTTCCCCCTTTCCCCCTGGACAAGGGGGTTTTCTCCCTTTGGGGTAACGTTGGGCCCCCGGGGGCCCCCGCACTGAAAACCCGGGTCTGAGGGCCCCCACTACCCGGGCCGGGCAAAAGGGCAGCTTCTCCACGCAAAAATCGGGAAGGGGGTTTCACCACACATTTCCCTTTTTGGCTTCCCCCTTTTTCCAGCGGGTCTTCTTTAAATTGGGGGTGGCAGAGTGCCGTTTCCCAAAAGGCCCCCAAAAACCCCTTTGGTTTTAGGAAAATTGCTTCCCCCGGGCCCTTCCCGCTGGGTGCTGTTTTACCTTTCCCCCTCACTAAGGGGCCTGTTGAATGAAAGGGTGCTCCCTTCCGCCCGGGGACCCAGACTTAGGTTTACAAATGATGGGAGCTGGGACCTTTTGGGTTTCCCCTTTTCCCCCCCACCTTTTCCCCAAACCGCGGGCAGTAAATACGTGGAAACGATGAGGGAAACCCCCCGGTTTAGACCTGTCAGAGGGAGGGGCCATGGGCCGCACATAGGCAGGGACCAACTGTTTACGGAGGAAAATTTTCCCTATATTTTTTGAGTTTGTTTTTCCCCCTCAACTAGCTGGGGAAAAAAGGGTTTCCCAAATTTTGGACCGGTTAAGGGGAGGGGTCCCCAAAAGGGTTTAAAAGCCAAAGGGGCATCCCTCTTTCCGATTTCCTTTCCAAACGGAAAAGGGGTGTAACTAGCCAGGGAAATAAGCAAGCTGTTTTGGGGCCCTCTGCACAAGTGACTGGGGGGGCTCCCTGCCTTTGATTTCCACTTTTACTGCCACGGTGCTTGGGGATCATCTGCCTCCCTCTTTCCCCAAACTCCATCCACCTTCCCTTCCCCGCTGCTTTCCCGCCCCCTCCTCTCCTTTACCTGGGTAGAAAATCCACAATTTATTTCACCAACAATGCTTCCTTTCTCCAATGTCCTCCTTTCCCCCTCCCCTCCATTTTTTAAGGGCCCCCCCGGACTCATGGGCCATGGTTTTTAGTTTGGGCCCCGTCTCCAGTTTTCCCCTGGGCCCCAAAAGATTTTTTAGCATCTTTTTTCCCGGACATGGAAAACAGTGGAAAAGATGTTTATTCATTTTCCCTATCCCGGGGGAACTTAAAAAATAACGTTTGCCCCCCCTCGAATGGCCCAACAAATGGCAAGGGGGTCACGCAGGGGCTTTCCCAAATGGCCTGACCTTTAAAAATTACCCCAGGGGGGGTAAATTCTTTCTGCCTGGAAACATCAAAAAAAACGTTAATGGGCCCTTTTTCTTTCATTCCTTTGGGCCAACAGTGCAGGCTGGAAAATTCCCGCCCGGGGGGGAAACAACGCCAATCAGAGTGTGTTGGGGGAGGCCGGTTTTTGGGGCCCTAGCCCAAATCGGGAGGGTTTATCCTGGGTTTGTACGAAAGGGAAAAAAGTGCATGCAAAATTTTTCCCGGCCATTTTTGAATGTTCTGAAAATTGGTGGAAGACTTCAGGAAACCCTTTTTACAACCAATTGAACACGTGCGGGCCAAAGCAGGGGCCCATGGACCATCCCTCCTTTGGTGCAGGTTTTGCGGACAACCATGTTCCTCCCAATTTTCCCCGTATTGGGGGTTTTCCATTTTTCAGTTGGCGCGGGGAAAAACCCCCATCCCATTTCCCTTGCCGCATGACGCGGAGCATTTTCCCCCCTGTGTTGACTTTGTTTTTGCCGAGGCAAGCCAGGGGGTAGAACTTCGTGACAAACCGGGTTTTGGCCCTCACATTTTGGAATGTGGGGCAGTAAAATTTGGAGGCTGAAAATGGGGGGGAAGGGGGGAGAGGGGGGCGGACATTTGGGGAGGTGCAGGGATTTTTACAAAGGTTTGGGGAAAAAAGCGGCGTCTCCTGCCAAATTGTTGGTGTGTTCCTTTGGGCCCGTAACCAAAATTCACCCATGGGGGGCCGTAAAGGACATGTACTGGGCCCTTACCATAGTTTTCAGGGCCCCGACTTCCGGATGCCATGCACCTTGGAACAAACCGAAAAAGCTCAAGGGGCACCCCCCCTTTCTGTTCTACATATTTATAAGGCTGGGGACTGGGGGCCCTTTTTTGGGAAAAAAAATTTTCCTGCTTGGGGAAATCTCCACTCGGCCGGGGACCAAACCATTAGTTTTTCGAAACGGGGGCAGGGGTCCCCCATTTTTTGGGAAAGGGGGGGACTTTCGTACCACAACCCTTTGGACAGGAGCACGGGGCAAACTGCTGGGGACCTTAGGATGGTTTTGGGCGGGATAAATTTTGTCTCTTTGCAATTTGCCTCGCTGAACATCTTTTGGGGCCATGATTTGCGAGGGAAACAGGGGGCCTCTGGACCCGGGGGAAAGTCAAAAAAAAACACTCCCTTCGCAGAGGTGGTGGAAAAACCTTTTAAATTTGGGGTTTCAATGGCCAAAGCGTGGGCCCCGGGCGGCTGCTGGGGTGTTGCTTTTCGGGGGGCAGGAGGACCAACCCAATCTGAAGCCAACCCTTTCTCCCCCCGGGCCCCTGGTTGGGGGACGCTGCATTTTTTTGACGGCAGGGGCCTTTGGGGCCAAACCTTTTGCTCCCTGGGCCCCCTTCACTTTTTGCCCACAGATTCTACAATACCCATATTCGGTTTCCCCCTCCGTTGGGCTTAGCAAAGGGAACTTCCACACCGGGGGAAATATCGGAAATTTTAAACCCTCAAAACCTTTCCCCACTTTAGTGGGGGCTACTTGGGACCGGCCCCTGGGTTTTGGGCCGGGGTTTGCTGAGGGCCCCTTTTGCCGATACTTTCTGGACCCTGCGAACGGGTTTTTTTTTCCCCGTGTAACCCCTTTGGCCCCCCGAAACCCCACACGCTGGGTATCCGCTTTAAATTTACGGGGCCCCAAATAATCCACTTGCCCGGCTGCGGGTGGGTTTTCCTGACGGGGCCCAAGCTAGCCCTCTTCCCCCTGAAGAAGATGAAGTCGTTGCCCCTCACCCCGGGCTCCCAAAATGCGGTTTAGGGTTTCTCATCATCTATTTGTGTTTCATCGTCACTCCGGGGGTCCTTTATAAAAAGGGCTTTTGGGATTTCCCAGGGTGAACTCTCAAAAACATGGCCTCCCATGCCACTCCTTTCCCCAACTATACTTTTTCCGCCTACTGCAAAAGAGTGGCCCTATTGGCCCCCATTTTTTTTCCCCAGCCAAGGGAGCTGCTGACTGCCCTCCTTTAATTGGTTTATCCTCGCTATATAGTGGCGCTGAGCCCGACCACATAGTAGAATCTCTGGCCCCGGAGGAACCGGATTGGGGCAGAGGCGGGCTGAGACAGGTTTAGGGCCGCTGACCCGCTCCCCTGGGCCCTGCCAACTAATGGTTTTTGTCTGAGGGTTCCCCCCGACCTTGGCTGGGGTTTGGGCAGGGTTTTGTTTTTGGGGGGAAGAGGGTAACCTAGTCAAAAAAAAAATCAAGAACCCCTTTGGGGGTTTCCCCCGCAAAACACTTCCCTTTGACAAACGGGATTTTTTTGCCTCCCCTGAGTTTACCCCCGCTTGGGGACTTTCCCCTGCCCGTTTCTGCGACCCCGGGCCTGTTTTCCCGGGAAAGGTTTTGTGCCAACTTGCCCCCTTTGCAAGGGGGCAAAAGCCTTTCCACCCTTTTTCCCGGTCTGACATTCCCGTTTTTTTCTAAAATGGGACAACACTGTTTTTATGAAGATTTTCTGTATATTAAAAAAATTACAAAACCCCTTTTTTACTCCAAATTTAAACCCCTTTAAAAAGCTTTGGGGAACCCCTTGGGTATAAATTGGCCTGGGACAAATGGTCCAGGAAAAATTTACTTTTACGGTTTTCGTTTAAAAACACTGTGTTTTTTTTACTAAAAGTAAAAAAGGGACAAACAGGGTTAATTAAACCCTTGGAAAATGAATTTAAGGGAAAAAGAAAATTTTTTTTATTTTTGGGGTTTAAAAAAAAAAGTTTATTTTTGGTTGCAGCACACCAGCAAAACCCAAAGCTTTTAAAAAACCCCTGGATGTAAATTGGGGCCAAAGAAATTGAGGGCCCACAAAATAGTAGCTTTGTAACGTGTTTACAAATTTGGGGTTTTTTACGGCCCCCCCAACAACAATTAAAACCCCCAAAAAAATTAAAAAACCCTTTGCTTTTGAAATTTGGCTACAAGGGAAAAATTTATATATTTTGGCGTTTGAAAAAGGGGGGGGGGTTTTTCCGGGGGGGGGGGGGGGGGGGGGGGGGCAAAACCCAGGGGGGAAACCCCAAAGCTTAAATTTTAAAACCCCCGAATGTAAATTTTCGCCCAAAAAAATTGAGCTGCACAAAATAGTACTTTGTAGGGGGTGTTACAATTGGGTGTTTTCTACGCCACACCAACCAAAAGAAAACCCGTTTTTAATTAACCTTTTTGCTTGGGGAAATTTTCTACAGGGAAAAAATTTTTTTAAAATTTTGGGGATTTAAAAAAAGCGGTTTCTTTGGGGTTTCCAAACCCCAAAAAAACCCGGGCCCCCAAAAAAACGCCTTTTTAAATTTTCCCCTTGGGAAGTAAAATTGGGGCAACCCGAATTGACAGGGGCCCAAAAAAGAAGTGGTATTTTTATTTAAAAAACCTGTTTTCTTTAAAAGAATCAACCCGGGAAATGGGTTAGGGAAACCCACTTTTATTGAATGGGATATCAGCTGCAGTGGACCACACTGGATTTAGATCCAATACCCCAAAAAATTAGAAATAGAACATTAAAGAAAAAGTCCTCAGAGGCAAAACTAGACACCACCACAGAAATTTGCTATATAAAAAATAAACTTGATGGAAATAAAAAAAAATTAAAAAGGAGATTGGGCCCCCGGGGAGACCTCCCTGATGAGCACGGGGAGGAGTGGGAAAAACCTCCCGGGGTCCGCCCGGGGGACTTAAAAATTTGTGCGGTGATTTACAGAATCCCGCCTTCTCCTTGATTGGCTTCAACCCCTGCAAAAAGTCCCTGCAGGCTAAAGCCCCCTTCCTCCTAGAATTTTTTTTGGGCCCCAAAATTTTGCGCCCTGTGCTCGCAGGGGCCCTTTTACAAACAAAACCCCACTTCGTTTACCCGAATAAACCCCCAAAATTCATTTTTGTTCTAACGCGGGGGTTTTTCCCGAAATTATAAAAAATAATTCCCCTTTGTTAAAAAATCGGGTTTGCCCAACTCTAGTTATTTAAAATTCAAACCCCCATGTACTAAAGAAAAAAAAAAAAGTTTCCTGGAAAGGAAGGGGGATAAAAGGGGCCGGTTTTGGAACCGTTAAATAGCAGAAGCCATTTGTTAGTTTAAAAATTGGGTATGTTAAAATAAGCTGCCAAAAACAAGGGAGGTTTCATGTTAAAGACCTTTTCTTTGCATGGGGAAATCTTTGTGTCCCTTATGGCTCTTTTGCAAGTAGTTGCCTTTAAACTTTAATCCAAAATTTTTTTATCTAGTGCCTAAAAAAATCTTTTTGGGATTTAAGGGAAAATTAAAAGTTAATATTAAGGGCCACATATTTAAAACTGGGCTGGGTCAAAAACTCACTTTTTTTGGCCCCAAAGAGCAACCAATCAGAGCACCCCTTTTTTTTTTTATATAGGTGCTCTGGAAACATGAGAGGGGTTTCTCTGAAATTGGGTTTTCAAAGGGGGAAAAAAATTAATTTTAGACCCAGACATTTTTTTATACATGTGGCCCTAAGTTTTGAAAACTGGTTCATACAGTAAAATTTGAACTCTTTTTATTTTTTCTTTAATTAAAAAGGGAAAGGAAAACTTTACATATTCAATAATGTAATTTTTTGGGGTTCCCCCCTTAAAATGTGAAAAGTAAGAAATTAAAATATAGAATAAAATACAATCACCTTTCTGAGATTAATTTTTTTTTACACATAAAAAAAAATCAAACAAGGGTTTAGGAAATACATATGTACTCCCCGTGTGGTTGGGATGCTAAGTATTAAAATTTTTGGGTCTTTTTTGAAAATCCGTTAGCAAGACCAAAATTTTTGTTATGTTTTGAAATAAAAAATAAAAATTTCAAAATTTACAAAACTTTTTATGCCATTGTACTTATGCAAAAAGAGGGAAAATTTTTCCAAAGGGAAAAAAAAAATAATTAAAAATAATTGAAAAAACCCGGAACCTTCCCTTTGATCCATAACTCGGTTTTTAAAAATTTTTAGAAATGAAAACAAACATCCCTTTAATTTTTTAAATTTCACTTCAGTCATGTACATATTCAAATTTTTCTACATATATCCAAAGAGTGGGAAATTTTTATAAAAAACCATGGGAATTATGTTTAACACTTTCATTAACAAACATGCAATAAAAAAGGTATATTTTAATGCCGCATATTCTTCAAGTTATCAGACTGAATGACCAAAGTAAGAAATAATTTTAAAACCCCAAATTGCAAATTAAGCAATTTTTAATTTTGTAAAAATTTTTTTTTATTTTTAAACATTAAAAAAAGACAATACAAATTTTCCCTTTCAATTTTGTTTTACTTAAACAGTCACAAACCCAAAATTAAATCAATATTTGGTTTTGGGAAATAATCATAAAACTGGGGGGAAGTATGGAATTTTGGGGTACCCCAAAATACTAAATTGGTTGGGCCAATATCCCCCCTTAAAGGGTTTTAAATTTAAAATACTTTTGGGGACTTGATTTATGAGGGTTTGAAAAAATTTCTTATAAAAGGGCCATAAAATGGGGTTTAAAAAATGTTTATCAGACATTAAGTTTAATTTTTAACTTTTGTCTGATGCTGGGGTAAAAAAAAAAAAAAAAAAAAAAAAAAATTTTTAGGTATCTAATTCTGTTGTTTTTGTGAGATAAGTGATATCTGTTATGAATGTTAGCATTTCTCCTGCCATTTCAGTATTTCTTGCTTATTAGGCCAGCAGGAGCCTGTGGTATATCAGTCTTAGGGGGACATGTATGATCGGGCTTTTCACTTCTTTTCTGGCGTATAATGCGCCTCATTGTTCCAGCTCTGCTGTCGGACGCACCTACCCTATGTGTTAGGCGCATTCTGTGAAAGCTTTGCCACTTTGTAATGCGCCTAACATGAAGTGGCGTTCTGGGGCAGGACGCAACACATTCGAAAACTTTGACGCAAGTATGAATGCGGGTCGGCAAAGTGAGGCACATTACAGCTCCGACAGGCAGGGCCGGGACAAGGCATTTTGGTGCCCTAGGCGAGTACAGCCAATGGCGCCCCCCCCCCCCCTCGCTCTCAAAAAAATACCCTCCCCGCCGCCCCCACACACGGGGAGAACTAAGAGCCTCTCACCCCGGGCCGCCTGGTCCCTGATCCCAGGCTTTAAATTTTCGCCACGGTTTGCCACTGGCCCACCCGTCATCCCGCCCTCCCACAGCATTCAACTGCCACAAATGAAAAATCCCGCCACCGGAACAAAGGCATCATTTCCAAAACGCACTCCCCTCCGTCACTTTTATGTACAGTGCACCTTACTCGCCTATAAATAATTAGTCACTGAATAATCCACCTGTCATGTAACAAATTTTAATGCTGACTATACTGCTGTGTTGAAAAATCCTCCCTACAAAAACCAGTTCCCTTAGCTTTTTACCCACTTAAAGATCAAATTTTGATTTTTGGGCCCGCCCAGGCCTGACCTAAGCTGCAACACAGATTTAGGACACTAAGGGAAAAGTTTTAGGTAACAGGCCCGAAACCCTTTAAACATAGCAATCTTGTGGACCATATAGGGAATTTCTAAAAATTGTAATGTTTAGGTTCTGCAGAATCCCAATATAAGCGCATTGCCAATGCATTTAACATTTAGTACTAGGGGAACTCATTTTCTTTAATACCCCCGATGTCGTGTTCACTTTCCTTATTTTTCTACATATTGGGTTTTTTGCTCTCACCTTCATTCCAATTGCAAGAGCCAGCACACGACTCGTCCCTGGGATTGAGGACCACAAATATACCCTAGCTTCATCACATTTCCAATAACTTCTTAATTTAGGTATACTAATACCTCCTTAGTCAGACATGGCTATATTAGATATGCCCCTCAGTCCAGGCAGTATAAGAATTTTCCCCTTAGACAGGGGGTATATAAATATAAGGGCACCGGCAAATATATACTAGGGGTTTTAGGCAGGGGGTAGGGGGCTAAGGCAGGCAATGGGGTCGGCAGGCAGGGGATGGGGCCACAGGCGCAAAAGGGCCACGGCAGGCATATGGCCCAGGGCAAAAAGGGGACAGCAGGCTATGGGGCCCCAGGGAGGGTTTTGGGGGACCTCAGCAGGGGATGGGGGCCACAGGCAGGGATTAAGGGGGCCGCAGGCAGGCATTATGGGGGGGCCGCAGGGAGGGATTATGGGGGCCCAGGCAGGGATTAGGGGCCACGGCAGGAATTTTAAAGGGGGGCCCCAGGCGGCATTATAGGGGCCGCAGGCGGCACTTAAAAACAACAACATTATACTTAAAACCCCAATTTCCCGGGCCCCGGGGTTCCCTTCTGTCCCTTCACCGGCGCGTCCCCGGCAGCCCTCGGGCCCCGGCCCTGTACGCTGTGCCCCGAGGAAGGCAGGGCGGGGATGACATACTTCATCGCGACGCTGCCCGAGGGGCAAGGGGCCGCGGGGTCCTCACGTTTGTAGGACCCGACGGCCCCCTGTGTCCCCTGCAGCTCACCGGGGGATCCAGCGACCTCCGGGACGGGGCCCCACACTGTCTCGGGGGCAGGGGGGCGCTTGCCCTTCTCCGCAGAAGCTCACAGAGACCCCGCTTTTTCAGGCCCCCCGGGGAGGGCCTGGGGCCCGGCGAGGGTCGGGGGGCCCTGACCGCCCCCCCCCTTGGGATAGACTGAGGTAGGCCCCTAGGGGGTCCCCCCTACCTTGGCCTACCCGTCGCCCCCGGCCCGCCGACGGCAGACCCATTTCAATGGGTCTGAAAAAGCCGAGGCATCGAAGTTTTACACCACATTAAGAGCACACACCCCCACCGGCATACACAGGGACAGTTTAAACTCGAAAAAACGCAAAATGGAAATTGCTGCCTCCGTTCATACATTTTTTGGAGTGGTTACATGGCCACTGTTCGGGATCTTTGCTTGACAGCTGCTTGTGCATCTGAGCTCATTAGCATATATTAGCTTAGCTGAATAGTGCACTCTGTGCAGGGTATAGAAGTTTAGATGCTGTCTAGTACTGCTGTGTTGAACTGTTCTGTCTGTTGTCAGTTCTGATGTGTCAGACTGAAGATTCTTGTTTCTCTTCTCTATTTTGCTTGGTCTGACGCTACAATTTTTGAAAAATATAAATTTGGTGTTTGTCTAGTTTCTGTTGGGCTCTGCCCAGGTCTGTATGTGTCCTAAGGCCTTTTGCTGTATTAGGGACAGTTGTTAGTTTAGGGACATATTTTTAAGGGGAAAAATTTTAGGGGAATTTAGGGGCAAAATTCCTTTGTAAGGGGTAGTCATAGGGCCCAAACTTTTAGGACCCATAGGGACAATTAGCTAAGAACAGTTATCGCCACTACACTTCTGTTCCTGGAGTGTTCATGGGATTTTAATCCCCCAAACTGCCCCTTTTGCATTTTGCCAAGCCCTTTAAAAAGCATTTTAAATTTTAAAAATCAAAAAACTAATTTTACATTCAATAACCCACTGATGTTGTTGTTCAGATTTTTTATTTTTTTTATTTTTACTACAATAAATTTGGGATTTGTTTTTGCTGCTCTCACCCTTTATTCTACATATGGCAAGAGCCAGCACACCACAGGTCTTGCTGGGACCTGCGGTCCACCAAGCAAGATCAGTACCATAGCTTCTATTCACTGACATGCTATTCTAATGACTTTTCTTTTATTTCCAGCCGGTCTATAACCTTTATACATGTTAGGTGCATTACTAATGCGCCTAATTTGTATAATGTGCCTAACACATAGACAAGGCGCGTCAAACTTTAAACTCCATTTATAATCGCACAAAAAACACTTTCATACATTTAGGCACATTATACACTGAAAACGATACTCGACAATTCACTTTGAAGCACCTTCCTTTCTACATGTCTCCCTTAGTGCCACATGTATGAAAACTGTCTAAGTCTAAGAATTTCTTTGTTGCCCATAGCAACCAATCAGTTCTCTCATTTTTTCAGACCACTATATGAAATGAAAGGTGAGCCCTGATTGGTTGCTATCGGAAACAAAGAAATCTTAAACCTAGACAGTTTTATATATGTCCCCCTTAATGTTTTTTATGCTTTGGGGGTGGAGAAACTGGGGATAAATGTGGTAGTTTAATCTGTGTGTGATGCAGCAGATTCTAGCATCAACATACGGTATTTGTTTTTTTCACCCTTGACTTCCAAGAGACAAGCTTTCTAGTTTTCCATTAGCAAAACACTATGAGGGCTTTATTATTCTTTACTTAATTCTTAAACATAGACATTTGATTGCTTGTACAATATGCTACAATATTAAAGCACCACATTATATTATGCTCTTATTAACCCCTTACCGACATTTGCCGTATTCATACGGCAATGTCGGGTAGGGGTTCCCGCAAATTGCCCTATGAGTACATCAAGGCGATCTTGCGCGCTCACAAGCGGAGCGCGCAAGATCGCGGCATGGAACCAGCAGTATATTACCGCAGGGATCATGCCGCATCCCCCACGGCCGAAGTGAGCTCCGGCCGCAGGGGATTAAGCCCCCGGTGTCGCGACATCATGGTCGCGACATCGTGGCTGCGGGCGGCAGGAGTGAACTCCTGCCGCCCGAGATCCGGCGCAGTAATGGCCTGAGCGCCGCTACTGAATCTCCTACCAGGCAGCCCGGATGCAGAATGAGAGCATCCGGTTGTCTGGTGACATCACGATGCCCACAATGCATTGTGGGCAGCGTGACTGACAGTTTGCCATGAGACCACATA